>JAMRYI010000374.1:0-157122 GCA_029231635.1 Ditylenchus weischeri
AATTTACAGTAGCGGACAAAAATAATGTAACACCTGTACAAAAATCTAAGTTTTGGTAAAGTTCTAGTATCTCCTGGCAAAATTTTGTCCGGCAAAACATTTTAAGTGTATTTTTAAGCAAGGAACATGATTCTGCAAAAAATTCATTCTTGAGGGCACAATTTCATTCTACAGCCACTTTTTCACGACTAGTCCATTTTTGGGCCGGACAAAAGTAATGTAACACCCTTGATTTTTGTACATTCGCTCACCTCTTTGTTATTGTCGCCTTTTACAAAAAGTTGTTTTAGCTCTAGAAGATGGTAAACAAGAAGAATCAGCCTGTGCAGACCAGAGAAGCTATCAAAAGAGCATCGGATAGTGGTATGTCAACTCGGAAGGTCGCGTCTTTATTTGGTGAGCAATGCAATGGTTTCGAGAGTCACCAAGCGCTTCAAATCAACGGAAACTTCGCAAACATGCCTCGTAGTGGCCGTCCGCGCAAGTCAAGTGGAGAAAAGTGATAGAGCCTTAGTTCGAATCGTCAAAAAGGATCCTTTGAAGACAGCCACTGATGTTACCAAGCATGCAAATGAACGTCTGGGTCTCGGAATAAGCACGCGCACAGCCAGAAGAATTCTCAAGTAAGCTCCAAATTTTGTCGGAAAGTGTGAACAAGCTTTATTTCAGAAGAGCCATCTCCTGCTGCTCGTCCATCCAAGAAGTGGATTCTCGAAAAGAATGTGAAGGAACGTCCCAAGTTTGCACACGCTCACAAGGACTGGTCATGTGGCCGACTGGGGAAGGGTGCTCTGGAGCGACGAACAAAGTTCAATCTCTTCATCCGACGGTATTCGCAAGGTCAGACGTCCGCGTGGCAAAAGAAATGATCCAAAGTACCAGGTTCCTACTGTCAAACATGGAGGAGGGTCAGTTATGGTTTGGGGTATTTTCTTGGTTTTTTAAATTTTCCTCTGCATTTTTTTGTTGATGTTTTCAGGCTGTTTTTCGAGGGATGGTGTCGGTCCGCTGGTTCGAGTCGAAGGCAAAATGAACGCTGAGATGTACAAGGGCATTCTGACGACAACATGATTGAGCACGCCATTACTTCTGCCTCTCAAACGATTGGATCTTCATGCAGGATAATGACCCGAAGCACGCCTCCAAGCTCCTGAAGAAGTGGTTCATCGACAATAACGTGGAGGTTCTCGCGGCCGTCGCAGAGTCCGGACTTAAATCCTATCGAGCACCTGTGGGGAGCATCTGGATCGGGAAATCGCACACGCACCTACTGAAGACAAGCGACTTATTCAAGGCTCTTTAATGAAGAAAATCAGTTTGGATGTTTCAATGAAATTGGTTGACTCCATGCCTGCTCGTTGTGTTGCTGTTGTTGCGTCCAAAGGGTTTGCGATACGAAATATTAGTGTTGAATAAAGTTATTTCAATTATTTGTTGCTTCACATTTTCTTTACGGATAATCAAAGGTGTTACATTACTTTGTCCGGCCCAAAAATGGACTAGTCGAAAAAGTGGCTGTAGAATGAAATTGTACCCTCAAGAATGAATTTTTTGCAGAGTCTTGTTTCCCGCGTAAAAATACACTTAAAATGTTTTTGCCGGACAAAATTTTGCCAGGAGATACTAGAACTTTACCAAAACTTAGATTTTTGTACAGGTGTTACATTATTTTTGTCCGCTACTGTAATCATGATTTGTATTATCACGATCCACATATTAATCAGTATGATAATTTTAATGTGCAGCTTAAAGCTTGTGCGACCGGATGGAACCAAAATTTTCAGTCTTGATTGGTGATTCCAAAAGCCATAGACAGAGGGTCACAGTTAAAGCTTTGTGTCAGAGTGAAAGTCAGAGATATAGGCAGAATTTTTTAAAGTCGTGGTCTGTTAGGGCTAAGACTCTAAAAATATTCCGTTTTTGAACCCCAAAACCTGGACTGAGTACCGTAAAAACGTCCTCTTTTCATGGTAAGCAAGCGCTCAACAGAACAGGTATCTGCAATTTTATGTATTTTTTTATTGCTTAAGATCTAATCTCTAGGGCAAATGCCTGCCTACTGAGATAATATTGAAATAGAAAGAATTATTTGAAAGAATGGAGCTCTCCAGTTGGCACCTCCAGGCGAGTGGAGCCGATGTATGGAGCTCATCAAAACAAACGTCGAGCATCCAAACCGGGAAATTGCTTGAAATCCTTGATTATTACAGGTGGATCAATTATTCTTGCATCTTAAAATTGTGTGTTTGTTTAAGAACTACTTGGATTGATCTGTTGCAGTTACTTTTCTTCTATTTGGAATCAAAGGACCCAGGACAACTATTCTAGCTGTCCAGTTAACCCAGCATCAATACTGCTACGATATGTGAAAACAGAATAAAAAAACCTTTATAGAAAACCTATATAATTTTGAAATCTGGTGAATTTTGTAGCCGCCATTATATTTTTAATGGCTCCTCTTATATTGCAGGGTTGCTTTTTCCGAGAAAATAAAATACTTTACAAAATCTGGTTCAGGCGCAAAATTTATTTTATCGTGAAGTAGGCTAATTTTTTTATGTAACAACGATATAGCGATAGAGATCAGCTATGATGAAAAGATAAGAAAAAAAATTACAACATCTGCAACATTACCTTTCTAAAATTTAGACTTAGACTCTAAAGTAAATTTCCCCAGTGAAGTCCCAGTAGGAATTTGGTGGTGATTTAGTGGTAAACAGGACCCAGTGGATTCCTACTGGGGAGGGAATATTCCCACTGGATTCCCAGCGAGAATCTAGTATGGAAGCTTAATTAACTTGAAACCCAGTGGAAATTTGCTGGGAAGATCATGTTCCCTGGGGCTCCACTGGGGGTTTGCTGGGGATCCACTGGCAATTTTTTTCCTGTGATATAGCCCTTAAGTAAGTGGATATTCACCTGGCTGGCCTAAAAATCAAAATTTAGTCAATTTCAAGGATATGTACAAGATTGCGCTAATGTTGCGCAAATAAATAATTTTCCGAAAGCTGGCGCAGAAAAAATGTGAGGAACGGATTTTTTAGATAATATTTTGGAGACTTTAAATTTTTTATTATTTGGGGCAGAGGGAGAGTGAAGAGCAAAGCGCGAGTGAGAGTGTGAATGACAAAAACTGATTGGGCGCAGCTGTAAAAAGTCACGGGAACCGAAAAATGTGGGTTTCAATATATCAAGCGCTTGTCTTGCGAGTTCTTATATTTACGATTTCTTAACTCTGCAAGATCGGTAAAATTCAAACGTGTTTTACACGAGTTCAGTTCATTTCGTGACAAATTCTCGCGAGTTACGGATTTCACGAGTTTTTTTCCACGAGTTCTAGAACAGCCCATGATCACCTTAATCACCATGATCAGCATCCAAAAACAGATTAAAAATAGTGACAGTCACGATAGCCGAAAAGAACCTTTACCCTTTATCGGATAGTGAGTGCCATGTAAGCATATTCAAGATCAAAATTTATTTTTGCATTTTACACTATTTCGGTAGTTACAAGTCGGCCACAAACTGTATTCACACTTTTAGAAAGCAAGACATTTGCCGCATATAGTTACTTCCTGTCTTATTTTCTGTTTCTGCGATGGTGGTGATGAGCAGCAGGTGGATTGGTGGTGGAAGGCAGGCCACTTTCATTCACAAACTCCCACTGGCTGTTTTCGTAGCCTTCGGCACAATGTTTGAGCAGCAAGTGTCTGCGTTGTTCCACATACCTATACTTGTCTTGCACCTAAAATTTTTTTACAATTTATGTGCGAGCATCCAAATGTGGGGTGATACTCTATTCTAGTGCCAAACAATTCTTCCTAATACAGGGCTGGTATCTCAAAATTTAAAAAATAAGTATATACAGGGCAGAGCCGCACCGGATATGAAAAAATACCTGATCGGATATCGGATATGAAAAAGTGCTGGATATCGGATATCCTGATACAGGGTATTTTGACAAAAACATGCTATTTTATACAGTGTTGTTGCTATATATTGCTCTTTTGGTGCTAAAAATAAGATTTTACGAACGACACCCAACTCCCACCCGTCCCGACTCGCGCCGATTATAACTTTCACCGAGTATAACGCTAAGATGATCGCCACTATCATAGTCGCTGTACTACTATATATGGGTTTTACTGGCGTTTGCATAAGGTGAGCCCACCACCCGACCCTCTTTTTAATCATGCATCACGAAGCAAACAGAATATATTTGGGGCAAAAACATATTTGAGTCCGTCTTAACCCTGCGCCTAAGCACAAACCAAAAACTAAACAAGATGAAGAATTAAGATAAAACCTGGGCGACTCGAATCGACGCGAGTTGGGACGCGCGCGAGTTGGGTTTTTACCGATTTTGACCTTAATAATTAATAAGATTTGCGGGGACCCAAAATTAGTACAAATCTTGTAATCTAATAAGCACAGATACCAGCTCTGTTCTAGTACCAAAATTTTAATTTTTTGAACCTTTTTCCTTTTTCCAAACTTCCGAGCAATGTTTTTTTAATTTTAAATTTCAGCTGTTCGACAAGATATATTCCTTCGAAAAACAAGGTTTTTAAAAGTTAGAGATTCAGGGTTGGAATGGAGTTACTTGCTCAAAGAGTTAATTCATCCAAAGACTGAAATCTTTAGATTTTTGAAATCTTTATAGGAATTTGGGGCCTTGTTAATTACCGTATTTATTCTAATAGAGTCGTTCTATTTTTCAACCCCCGTCGACCCCTGTCGTTCTAATAAAGACTGTCGTCCTATTTTTAGACCTCAAAATTGCAGCCGAGATCAGAATAAAATCTAATATTTCACCATAATATCACTATGACGCTTAAAACTTTCTTCTAAAAATCGATTTTTTCTAAGAATAAATCAGCTAATCTGCTGCTGTTTGGCCCGACCACTTAAAACGGGGATAATAGGCTTGAATCAGGTACCTTTCTGGCTTTCATATATTGCATTGGTTATTCCATACGCTTTGAACAAGCTGAAGATGAGCTCTTTTGATATGCTTTTTCTAGACTTTCATTATCCATATCACAAAGGGTGGACCCTGACTGTGATCTGGGGAGTTGCGAATTTTTTTATGCGCTTATTCTTGTAGAGCGTGCCCAAATCATTTGTGAATTTGGCTTCCTGTTTCTGAAAGCCAACAAAAGTTTTAGGAATGACCCATGGTTCATCGCTCAGTTATAAAAAACCATGATATGGATGGGTATCAAGGTGTTTTCAGAACTTTGGGTGTTACCCTTGTACCACTTTTTGTGGATCTTCAGAGCTAAAGAGCCACATTTGTCAGGAACTTGGGCACGCTCTACAAAAATATGCAGAAAAAATTTCATCGAAGTTTTCCCAGGTCACAGTCACGGTCGTGACGCCGAAAAGAAAGTTAAACGAACGAACACTTGTCAAGTAATCCACAGTTCACAAAAATTGATCCACAAAAATATTTTTAAAAATATTTACAGAAAAAATTTAAAAAAAAATTCAAAATGGCGCCAAAACTCGACTTTTTCACAGTCACACCTCAATGTTCAGACTTTTGCGAGAAGAAAATCGATAAAAGTAGCCTAAGGTCCTTGAGATCAGAATTGAGGTGGAGTGTGCTCAACTTCTCAATCAATTCAAAATGGCGCGAGTTTCCCCCGCGAGTCCTCCCCCACAGTTAGAAAACTGAGTATCAAAAGTTGTCCCTTCTCATGCGAGATCCAGAGAGGTCTTTTCGAACTTATTGATGACCAGCAAATTTACGAATACGAGGAAAAAAGACACACAAAAATCACTTCAACATATAGCTTCTAGCTGTAAATTTTCACTTTTTTGCCCTTAAAAGTCCTTACAGAGGGTGTCGCTCTATTAGAGTGAATACGGTAGCTTAAATCCAGGGCTAAACTTTTACGCGTGAACAAAAAATGTTGGCGCCTCTTGCACCCTACCAGGTGTGAGTAATTAAAAACACGACCGCTGTTAGATTGTCTCGGCAGCTCAACAGTAAAGCAGCGATAGTTTGAAAGTTGCTCGTGGATTCGATTTCCACTGGAGGCATAGTTTTTTGTCGACTTATGCTCAATCAGGGGCGTAAAAACTCTTTTTTGTTTGTCTAAAACCACCTTTAATCTACTCACCTTTTGTTTTAATGATACCAAGTCCACATTCTCCAAGTCATTCTCTAGCAGATGACTTAGTTGCTCGGTGGCCAACTCCAGGTCTTGTTGATTGTCTTCGAACAGCTTTGTTATGTTGTTTTGGACTAGGTAGTAGGCGAAGGCATAGGTGTACATCAATGTCCTCAAATAGTTAAAATTTTGATGATTGTGAGATAATTTTAGGTGAAAGCAGGAGCTCACCTTCTGCATTCACTCAATACATCTACTGCTTTTTTCAAAAACTGGGTTTCTATCCAGGAAAAGTTGTACTGTTGCATTTGGTCCATTTTGGCAGCCACTTGAGCATACAGCTAAACCATACAGTAGTTTACACTTGAATAATAATTTTTGTGGGGGTACGAGAGAGTTCGGCTAAAGTACACTTTAGTGGGTACGCCCCAAATTGCCCGAAATGATGTTTTTTTCGGGAGCGCAGGGGGCTTGGTCGGTTAGAGATGCGCGCACTCACTTACCTTAGAAATAATTCCGAGCAAGACTCTTGATCAAAAATGCATTTAGAGGTACTTTTTGCCAAGTCCCATGTTGAAAAACAGGGTAAAACAGTCATATGGTCGAGATTTCCATTTTCAGAAAAGTCGATTTTTGGACCATGGGTATCATGGTTTTGGTCAATTTTGGCCGAAATCCGAAATTTGTTTTCTCGAAAAATGGTCTTCCCAGACCTAAAAATGTGTTTTCTGTGCATATTTCATAGTTTTACGTCGAAAAACATCATTTCGGGCAATTTGGGGCGTACCTACTAAAGTGTACTCCTGCCGAGAGTTCTAGGCTTTGAAATCTAAAATTTATTATTTTGGCTTAGAGTCTAGGTAAAATGACTTTTTTCATGATCTATACAGGACGGATGAATCGCGCTCTCAAAAGTCTGAATTTTATCAGTAAATTTTTAGGCGTTTTTATATATTTTTGTCAAAAGATTATAGCTTTATAACGCCTATCAAACTCCACTGAATAATTTTAAGAATCTGGAGATTTAGAGGTTTTAAAAAAATTGGCGTTTTTTCAAACGCCTAAATCTATTTATTCCTCATTCAGCAGAGTTTGATAGCTTGTTGCAAAGCTAAGATTTAGGAATACAAGCTACTGCAAAAAATTTAAAAGGGGAGGTTGTATGTCGGTGAGAGGGGAGTTGGCCAATCGTTTTTCGGCCAAACTTTTTTTGAACCAATATTTGTTTCAGCCAAAAAAAATTCAACCAGCCTTGGCGTTCCGCCAGTCGGACTTTGGCCAATAAAATACTGGAGCCAATCGAGTTTTGACCAATTTTATACTACAATATCTATATTATAATACTTCTACAATATCGCATTGGCCAAAACCTGACTGGCTCAAGTATAAAATTGGCCAAAACTCGATTGGCTCCAGTAGTATATTGGCCAAAGTCCGACTGGCTGAAATAAAGGATTGGCCAAAACCCGATTGGCTGAAACAAGGAATTGGCCAAAGTCCGACTGGCGGAAATAAAGGATTGGCCAAAACCCGATTGGCTGAAACAAGGAATTGGCCAAAGTCCGACTGGCGGAAATAAAGGATTGGCCAAAACCCGATTGGCTGAAACAAGGAATTGGCCAAAATCCGACTGGCGGAAATAAAGGATTGGCCAAAACCCGATTGGCTGAAACAAGGAATTGGCCAAAATCCGACTGGCGGAAATAAAGGATTGGCCAAAACCCGATTGGCTGAAACAAGGAATTGGCCAAAATCCGACTGGCGGAAATAAAGGATTGGCCAAACCCGATTGGCTGAAACAAGGAATTGGCCAAAATCCGACTGGCGGAAATAAAGGATTGGCCAAACCCGATTGGCTGAAACAAGGAATTGGCCAAAATCCGACTGGCGGAAATAAAGGATTGGCCAAAACCCGATTGGCTGAAACAAGGAATTGGCCAAAAATCCGACTGGCGGAAATAAAGGATTGGCCAAAACCCGATTGGCTGAAACAAGGAATTGGCCAAAGTCCGACTGGCGGAAATAAAGGATTGGCCAAAACCCGATTGGCTGAAACAAGGAATTGGCCAAAATCCGACTGGCGGAAATAAAGGATTGGCCAAAACCCGATTGGCTGAAACAAGGAATTGGCCAAAATCCGACTGGCGGAAATAAAGGATTGGCCAAAACCCGATTGGCTGAAACAAGGAATTGGCCAAAGTCCGACTGGCGGAACGCCAAGGCTGGTTGAAAAGAAGATTGTCCAAAACCGCATTTGTCCTGAGACGAAGTTTGGCCGAAAACGATTGGCCAACTCCCCCCTCACCTGTACATACAATAGTGGATATTTTGAACTCTCAGGTTCGATTCCCAGTGAGTGCATAACCTATTTTTACTCTACATTTTAGTAAGTTAACTGACTTCTAGGGCCAAAAACTCCCGAGCAATCGATTGAAACCATTTCCAGCACTGCTTTACTGTCAAAAATACCCTAACTTTGGGATTTCAAGCAAATGACCATCAAAATGAAAGGAAACCAGCTAAAATGATGCGTACTTAGTTTTATATCGCGTCAACATCAATACATTTTTTGGCGCTAGTATAGAATACCCCCCCCCAATCAGACCTTCTAAAAATCGTTGTAACTACCCTTTGGAACAACAAGTCTAGGCTTAGCCCTTAGGCTTAGGGGTAGGCCAGCGTATGGAAGTTGTGGCTAATAAGTGTTTTACGCACTTTTTCTGGGGTCTGGAACATATATTTGGGTGCTTTTTACTTAAGTTTTAGAAGGCATAAGTTTTGAGGGGGGGGGTTTTCTATACTAGGGTCCATTTTTTTATTTCTCAACGCCTTTAGTGACTTTCTAATGTCAGAATTTCATGTGGAACCAGATAGAAATTTTCCCACACCGAAATCACTTCATAAAAATATGTAACTTGCAAAGGTTTGACCAAGGAAGAAAAGAGTACTATTGAGGGGTAGGATTTTGGTATTATTTTGGAACTGACGTTTTTTTTGCAATTTTAATTAACATGATCATTTGAAACCATATACTGAAAATGACGCCAGAAAGCAGGACTACATTTTTAGCATAAGGTTGTAAATGATCATGTAAATTAAAACTGCAAAAAACGTCAGTTCCAAAATAATATTGAACAGTTTCGGGACAGTCCTGGGTGGGATGGAAAGGAATTGGGAATTGTTGAATGGTTTTCGAATTTTAATCATGACTCGAGTTTATTTTTTCTCTGTATGATAGGTCAAATGAAAGCGCAGAATTACAAGCTACATTTTAATATATGAAACGTGTGACTTGTGGAAATAAGTCAGCAAATTTTAACCAAACTAGTCAAAAAAACACCCAAAACGGAAATTTAGGATCCTATTTTACATACCGGCGAGGAAAATTTTTGCGCAAAAAACAATTTTTGGTAGAAAACATGGCCCAAAACATGTTAGAACTACATTCTAAAGCGTTTTGGCCATTATTAGAAAAAAAATTAAAAGTGCTTGGTAGCTTTGGGGTGCTGCCTAACTTTACTTTTAGATTTCTGAAAAATCAGGTACACGTTAATGTAAGCCTGGTATAAACCAAGACTTTCAAAACCCACCTTGCTTTCCAACTTTAAACTGTTATGGTGATTGACATATCGGTTATAATAGTGTAAGTATCGCTGCAGCGCTGCCCTCGACCTCTCCTGGTCGTCCCTGGCCTTTTTGGCTATGTCGTCGTCGAATCTGTTGCAGGAGTACCAGCCAGAACCGTGAGGTGCCTAAGGTTAACTGTTTCAAAGAGGGAAAATAAAAATATATTTACCCATGGCCCCAAACACATCCAGCAGAACTCAAATCTGCAGGAGACGTTTTTGCAAGTCATATGGTTACATCCACCGTCTTTTTCAATAGTTACATGACACTCTGGGCAATCTTTGGTGTTTGCATTCAACCAATTGGACGTCTCGCTGTCGTCATTGCACTTTTTTAGCCACCGTCTAAGCAGAGGACAGTTTACTGGTTCGTGCCATTGCTGAAAATCAAAAGGCCATTCAAATTAACTCATTAGAATAATAAATATGCGAATTGCTGAGACATGATATAGATTATAGGGTGTTCCGAGAATTTCGAAACTTTTGTTTTAGCCATAACTCTTCATCTAAGCCGCTTTTTGAAATTCTATAAACGCAGATCGAGTCAGAATTTGATAAGAATTTTTTTGGCACGGAATGTCAAAAACACGATTTTTGCTTGATCCTCCCTCTGGATGGGGCATTGTCCATCCAGAGGCCACTCATAGACCAGGTACCAAACATTAAGAGGAACAAGCAAAAATCGTGTTTTTGACATTCCATACCAAAAAAATTATTATCCAATTCTGAGTCGATCTGCCCTCATAGAAGTGGCTTATAAAAGTGGCTTAAAAAAGTTATGGCCAGGACAAAAGTTACAAAATTCTTGGACACCCTATAGCTAGCAGTTATTTGAAATATTGGCACTATCACTTTGGGTCATTTCTAGGCTACCGAGCATCTTTTTAAAATTTTGCGGTGTGATTGGGACTTGTGAAGAACGACACCCAACTCGTCTCAAGCCACAAATCGTCTCAATTCTAACTTTTTTCAATAAAAGTAAGAGAAAACATGTTTGAGCCCGTCCTAACGTACGCTAACCTACCCAGCGCCTAAGCCTAGGCCTAAAAACGAAAGAGTGACCGAGAGTTGGAATACACGGGCTGGAATTGGGAAAAGTGAAAATTGAGACGAGTTGGGTTTTTGCCTTAGCCAGAAATTTTTTGGTATCTAGGACATATATGAACAAGTATTTAAAAAAACAAAAATAAACATTTAACAAAAAAAATAAAAATAAAAAATTTTAATAAAAAAAAACTGTAGCTAACTGGCTAAATACTCACCTCAGAGCATTGGAAACAAAAGGTGTAGCCACATTGGCAAGTGATAGAGCGAGGCTCTGCATGAGGCACTTTTACTGTTCGCCCACATCCTGTTCCAGGACACCACTTGAGCAGACTATTTGACTAAATGCGGTAAATAAATTAATTAAAACAGATTATACAATTATAAAAAAAATTGACGCCAACCTCGACATAAGAGTTGAGAATCTAAAAAGCTTGAAATCACTTTTACTTGATATATTTTTTAACTGACCAGCTTGTTGTAGGCACGTTTGACTTGCCCAGTGGAGATCAGACTTAGCGCTTTGTCATCATCCAAAATGACATTGCATTTGTGTTGTGGGCAAGGCACATACGAGCGACCTTCGTCTATGACCTGCAAATACGAGGTTTTCTTTGGCAGAATTTTTTGCCTATTGTCCGAAAATTGTCCGAAATAATTGCAATCGTCTGATAAAACAGTGAAAATGACGGGTCAATTGTCCGCGTTTGAAATTGTCCGACAATTGCCCTACCCTAGTTTTGCCCAAAATAAATTCAAATTTAAAATTTTTTGAATGAAAGTTTTAAAGTAAATTAGTCAAGCATGGTCCCCTCTTTTGGGTAATTGGACTGGAAACCAGTAGAATTTGTGGGGTATCCAGGGTATCCAGCAAGTATACAACTAGGAAATTTCGCTTTTCAGGTCGGGGTTTTAAAAATTAGGGGTTTTTAAAAAGTATATCAACTCAACCTTGCAGGACAAGTATCCAGCCCAGCACTCCTTGCAGAATAAGTGACCACATTGAAGTCCAACCAAAGGCTTTGAGTCGAAGCAAATTTTACATGTTGAGTTTTTGTTGTCTGAAGTGGTTTTGAGTCCTTTGTCTGGTTCTAACAGGTTGGCTGATCGGAAAAAGGCATCTGAGTCTTGCGCTTCGTAATACCTGAAAACAGTATTTTGCAGAACTGAAAGCTTATGTCAATGCCAATGTTACTTCTCCAATAATGTTTCTTTATTCCATTTAAAGTGGTGCAACAGGGTCCGGCATATGGACGGTGAATAGCGAATGATGGCTGACGTCTCAATGGTAGTCTTATTCATCTCTTCGCGAAGTTCCATCTCGCTGAAGATCTGAAAACTAGGGTTCAAAGTTCAAAATAGGGAATAAAAAGTTTGGATATAAGTTAGACGAACCCGATAGTCCTCAGCCCGCCCACTTGAATTGGCACAAGAGTTAGAGTAATTAGCAGCACTTGAGTTGTCGAGTATGATGCCTGGCATGGATTCATCTTCACCACTGGAAGTAGAGCCGCCTTCTTCATCTTCAAAACTGTCATTATCACTGTAAATAATATCACTATCTTCATCAGCTGCATTGCTTTTGGCGGCGGCATTACGTTTCATTCTTCGGTTATCTGGTTTTACAGAATGAACAATAAGAGATAAATTGCTAAAAAACAATAATTTATTTAGTAGTCAAGACTGGATATTATCAAGATAACAAAAAGAAGATGTTTTTACAACAAAAAATAAATAAAACATTGAAAAATAATCAAAAATTTGATATTAAACCCGTGAAATACAGGAAGAAGCTAGGATCTAAAAGTAAAGCAAAAGTTTTGAGTCGGACACATGTCAACTGATTTCCTTTCCACGAAAAAAGTGGGAGAAAAATTGTTTTTGAATTGGCGCCTAAGTAAGTTCTTCTAGCTTTTTTCAAATGATACTGTTGGAGAGTAGCCGACTGCATAAATTTTGATGCACAATGCTGTAGAATGTATTCCTTCAAGGCTAGAAAAAATTTTTAAATACAACATTGAACTTTTTATAGGAAATTAAGATGAAGTTATTAGTTTCGTTTATCTGATAACAGAAATATAGGAAAGCGAAAATAAGGCTGCATGCACATTGCGGCAAAAAATCGGAGCAGTTAAAGAGGGTGGGGGTGTGAATCATAATGCGAATATTTTGAACTCTCAGGTTAAAATCCTCCTGGGTGCACACCCTATTTTTACTCAATTTTTTTCAAGTATCATGAACAAGTTTGGTATCAAAATGATGCTTAGTCTCATGGCTATTCAGATAAATCATCAGCACAGGGTTTCATAAGCCACTGGAGCTCACTTATAAACAAAGACCTAGCTGAAACCTTCGTTTTATTCACAAACAAGGGACCACAGGCGCCTATCGGCGCCTCTATAGTATTTCGAAATTTCAATGGGGGGCTATGACTTTATTCATAAAAATAGGTATATCTTTACATACTTTTTTCCCAGATAAAATACCCAGCAAAAATTACACAAATTTTTCGTTTTCCGCACCACAAAGTTTGTTGGTCGTCTCTGACCCCCAAATATCCAGGTTTGTATAGGCAACCTTATACTCAAAAGAAAGCTGAGACGCTGTAGATGTGCACCTACTTTACATAATTAAAAATGGTTATAAAAAAGTAGGGTAACAAACCCTCGGAAGTTGAAAAAGTTTTGAAAAATCAAAAAATTTGGCCAATTTCAAAGTTTGTTGGTCGTCTAAGCCCCATAAATATACATGTTTGTATTGGCAACCATATACTCAAAAGAAAGAGGATACGCTGTAGTTGTGCACCTACTTTACAGAAAAACAATTGCGAGGAAAAAGTTGGGAGAAAAGTACAAAAGAAACAAAAAACGTGACGGAACCTCATAGTCCAAATACTGTATAAAGATACATCATTTTTGGGTTTTTCTCACAGCTTTGATTGGTATATAGGGTTAATTGCACTTTAGTAGTCCAATGGAGGTTTAGTAGTCCAAACTAGAGTACGCGCTGCGCCGATGGCGCATCAGCAAGAACCACATGTATACCAACCGTGGACTACCTGTGAACCACCAGTGGATTACCCAAGGACCACACGTGGATTAAAAAAAATCTCCACCAGGATTTGAACCTGTGACACTGAAAACATGCCTTGGTCCCCCTGTGGTTTTGCAGGCGCACAATAGTCATTGTGGAGGCAGAAAACTTTTTCTCCGCCAAAACTCCCGAAAAAGTCCAAAAACTATTTTGGAAAAAACTTTTTGACTAAAAAATTTTTCTCGCCGCACCAACCCAAATTTTCTATTGCATATTCCGCGAGCCAACGCCCGGTTTCCTATCAGAAAACACAAACTTCGAAAATTAAAGATCGAAAAAGTGACCTAAAAAGTGAGTGTTTCAAAAGGAGAAAGGCGGAAAAAATATTTAAGTAGTCCAAAAAAAGTTTAGTAGTACAAAAATATTTTAGTAGTCCAATCGAAATTTAGTAGTCCAATCGAAATTTAGTAGTCCAATCGAAATTTAGTAGTCCAATCGAAATTTAGTAGTCCAATCGAAATTTAGTAGTCCAATCGAAATTTAGTAGTCCAATCGAAATTTAGTAGTCCAATCGAAATTTAGTAGTCCAATCGAAATTTAGTAGTCCAATCGAAATTTAGTAGTCCAATTATTAAAGAATTTAAAAAGGGAATGAGGGCTGTATTGGGTGGGAAGGGACAATATAGGGCCACTTTTTTCTGTTTTACTATGTTTTTCAACAAGAGCCGTGGCAAAAAGAGATTCTATATGCATTTTATGATCAAGAGTCTTGCTCGAAATAATGTCTAATGTAAGTGAGTGCGCGCATCTCTAACTCTCAAGCCCCTGCACCGCCTTATTAATAAAACCACTTTATAATTGTTTCGGCACTCGTGTTTCGCATAATGATTGTTGGGGCTAGTGTGGTTACTACTAAACTCTGATTAAACTAGTAAAATATTTTTGGACTACTAAACTTCGATTGGACTACTAAAGTGCAATAGTACCGATATATATTCCACTCTATTTTCTAGATGCTTGCATCAATGCACATTTTCGAGTGTTTTTTTTAAATTATAGCTCTAGGGTCCTAATTATATCGTATTATTCTCTGTATAATGGCCCAAACGAAAGCCTGGAATCGACTCTCCCCTTTTACCGCATAAATTTGAATTTGAATTGAGAAATTTGAGCTGGTTAGATAAAAATTAGAGCTTGATCCTGGTACTGAGCGAGAAAATGTCAAAATCCATCCCAGGTTAAAAAACAAACCTTTTCAAATGTGGTTTGCGGCTGAGCTCCAACTTGCAATTTCATTTCTTCGCGACATTTCCTATTCAAGTCCAGCGCAATGATTTCACTCTCACTGTAGTTTTTGCAGCCGAGATAATTCGTAGTGGTGATTTTTCGGTACTGTCCAGTCTCGATGATTTTGTGAATGGTGGCTGGTGGAGCTTTCTACTTTCCTTGCGCTGGGCTCTGAAATCAAGTATTAATCGTTTCTTGTTTACAAAAGCATACTCAGAACAATCATAGCACTTGAAGTATAATTTGTCCTCTGTTTTGTTTGATTGATAAAACATTTTGGGTACTTGTTTAGTTTAGGCCCACCCCAAATCACCAACAATAAATTGTAAACATCAAATTTTTTTATTCGCAAACATATAACAACGCAATTTGCGACCACAAATGAAACATAATGTCTTCTCCTTTAAATTTTCTACGCCAGACGAAATCAGACACGTAGCTCGAAAAGACAGATCGATGTGTTCCATATTCATGCTTATGTCGACGCTTGAATTTCTGCCATGTAGATTCTACAGTCTGCGTATGCGCTCCAGTGTCCGGATCTACGAAATTGTACGAGTGATTAACAGTCAAATGAGTGTATTCTTCTGGCAATCTTTCTAACAGGCTTTCTCCAGTGCGAGTGACATATGACGCCCAGCAATCAGACATTATCGTCGAACCTCAAAAATAGGATCAAATATAGATATTTAAAAATAATCAGTTACCTTCCCAGATGCATCTACGGATCATATTGTGCAATGTTTCTTTATCACGACGCTCTACCGGCCACATGAAGATATCCCCTGTTTCTCGTTCTACGCCGCCAAAGAGAATGATCGAATCTTCTACTAGTCTTCCACGGTTGTATTTTCTTTTTGTGACGAACGTTTCATCGATCTCCACTGTTCTGCCAGGCCCGCCAATACGCGTCGGATGTCTACAAAAACATGAGAGTGAATATGAAAGACGTCAACGGTTACCTCAGAAAATATTGTTCACATATTTCTCGGAAGAAATTCTTATGATCTACGATTGAAGGTCTACTGATTGTGCTTCCATTGCTACGTCGCATTTCAAATTCCAAACTGAGCTCGGAAGCAGTTTCATGACACCAGAAGTAGGAAAGTTGAAATATCTAGAAAACATTCATTCTATACCAAAAATTAATAGAACACACCTCTTTCATTGACAGATGACTACCTTCGAAGAATGTACCAACAACAGACTTCCTTCTTGCACTTCTTTGCATCACATCGCCATTTTTTGAATGATTGACCATCTCGAAGACTACGTAGACGCATTTTCTTTCCACATTCGCAGGTTCTACTTGAATGAAGCAGCTTCAAATGTTGCAGCCATTCGACGAAGACAGCATCAGTCCAGTTCAAAAGCTTTTCATACAGATTCGCAAGGTTAAAGCTACGCAGTTCTTCCATATCTAAAAACAAAAATCGAGTAATTAATACAGAATGACTGTCTGAATAAGAATGCGGTAGTGCAGTGTGTGGAGAAAACACAAAAAATCGTTTGAGACACAATAGATTTTGAAAATGGGGGGGCTTTTAAACAATACCACATTTTGTATCCGAGAGTGCCCTGACATCTGTCCAGAGATTTTGTCTTTAAGGATCTTGAAAACTTGTTTGTCAGTATTGAAAAAATTGTTTCAAAAGAGTCTAACATGAATTTCCCGCTGACCGTCTGCACATAAAGCTTGCACACATGCTTTCCTACTGCTTAGACCAGGGCTCCCAAATCAAAATTTTGAAAATAAGGATATTTAGGGTATTTTGGGGAAAATGGCATTTTATCCAGTGCTTATTGCTCTTTTGACCACCGAAAATAAGATTTCAAGGTAAAATTTTGAAAAAAAAAATAAGATTTGGGGTCCCAAAATAAGGACAAACCTTATAAATAAGGACATTTGGGAGCCCTGGCTTAGACAGTGAGTTGGTGATTGTAGCCACTAGAATCTTCTTGGCAACATCCTTTAGCTTAAGCTTGCGATGGCTAACTTGATCTAGCATCTCCAACACATCTTGATTTTTCCACGAAAACATTTGTTTACCGCTTGACATCTGCTTAACTTAAAAATCGATATGTCAAAAAAAAAAACCGTTCTAACTGCTTGGTCACAACTGATCTGTGAAAAGATCAAGCTGTAACCTGCTAGAAACCCATGAAGAATGACATTAGAAATCCAATCTAAGTTGAAAATTTGCTACAGAAAGATCAAATTGATACTTTGAGATAGCAAAATGTATAAAAAGTTTCGAATTCGGGAAACGTTTCCCGAAAATGCGACTTTTTCATTTTCGGGAATCGTCTATACCCCTTTAAAGGGTGTGATGGTGCATCTACATATAGTATTTTTGTCGGCATGTCACGCTTTTTTTTTCGTGCCACGCTTTTTAACCCACTTCCCGATTGTATTATATTTTGTTCTCATCATATCTAAGGGTAAATCGGGGTCGCTGAGAACGCTAATGCTATCAGAATTGACATGTGATGCTTAAAATTTTGAGTTTTGCCAGAAAAGTGGGAAAAACCAGGTATGCTCAAGGGGGTCTTCGAACCTGTGACCCCAAATTTTTTTTCATTTTTAGTTTATTTTGGCGCCTGTTAAGGCGCCTGTTCGGCTTGTTTTATAGTACGAATGGTTAGAATACCACTACGAGCATGCATACTTTTTTTGACTACTTTTCGATTTTTTTCTTTTTTTCCTGTTTATTACTCCTTTTGAATTTGTTTGACTATACAGTCAAACCTGGTCTTAACGTCAAACATTTCCTCTCTGTCCAACATCTCCTTTGCAACAGACTCTACATTTACAGGCAAGGTAATATCATAATTCACTAGGGACGTTCCATTTAATTCCATTATGCTCTCAATATCAAATTTTGTCATGTTTTCTGCCTCATTTTCTGTGTGTCCTCGATGAATAAAAGCCCATGGGCGGTTTACTCGCACTCAAGGCCTCTTCAAAATAATTCTCTCAGCCATTTATCATCTGACTGAAAGCGGAAGAAGAAAAGACAAGACAGATGGTGGTCAGGTAAGCTTACATAAATATTCCGGGAAAAAATTATTGGTCACTGAAATATTTCTAGAGCTAGAGTGAATCCAGCAGAAGTACTTCGCCAAGCTCGCAAGCCTGAATAGTGAGGTGAGAAGCAAATTTGAAGATTTTGGTGGAGGGGTATCAGCCAGGTCGAAAGATGGAATTTCTGAAAGCTGTGCAGTATCATTTAGCCAAGTTCCCTGTTGTCCAACAAAATGAGATAAGTCAAGAAGCAGTTGATCAAAACTTTGTTGAAATGTAAAAATTTTAGTTCTCATTTTTTAAATTTTCGTTTCTGTTTTTTGTAGACAGTGTGGTCATATATAATTCTTACTTATACATATTTTGTGTTTTCTTAACCATTGGTAACTCCCAGGTAGCTCGACTACTGTAATCGATTTTCCTGAGAAGATCGATGGGGTAAGGTTTTACGTACACAAATTTAATAAAAAAATGATTTGCACTGTAATTAATTCGTCAAAGCTCAGCTAATTTTCGTTACTCTGTAAAATTCTTCTCGTTGTCAAAATGTTATTGGAAATAAAGTCTTTTGAGTAACATAATTCAGCTTGCTTCCTCATGGGCCAGTCCCCCAGAATCACATTTTTCCATATTTTACCATCTTGCACAAACATTTCTGAGTACGAATGAATGAGTGAGTGTTTTTAGTGTGTGTGCATGTGTGGCAGAGTGGATATGTATTGATGGCATTTAAGCTTTGCCCCTAGGAATGAGGGCAAATGGGTGAGCCAGGCAAGAAGAGGACCATAGTTAGGCAAAAAGGTCTTGCCTCTCGGAAGAAGGGGTAGTACAGGACACACACCCAAATGAAAAGGATAGAATAATTTAGTGGAGTTGTCGAGTCGTTAGGATGGATGGATTGTTGGGGCCTGCCTGGCTGCTGCTTCTGCTGCCAGTCATTCAGCCATCTCTTTGATGGATGTGGCGCAGGAGAGAAAGGCACATCATGCCAATTGTCTTGGCACACACAAACCTCTTTGGATAAAATTGAAAGCTTTCTTTTGCTATCTTGCCCCCTCCCGACAATCCTTTTTTACTTTTACTACCACCCTTCTAATAATTTTTTTTGTGCATTAAGTTGAGCATTTAGTTAGGGTAAGTTTGGTCAGTAGCAACAAATTTCAAGCTAATATTTGAATATGTTTTTTTTCACCTTGGTTCGAAGATATCCTCTCGCCTTAGATTGAATGCTGTACCTACTAACTTCATGTCTCTCGCCGCTGAGCTCAGAATCTTCCAGCCTGTTCCATGCAATCACAGCAAGCATAGTGCGGGAGATGAACTGCGCTTTCACCATCACAGCGCCATCACTTCAAGCTCTTCTTGCATGTTAACGCTCATTAAAAATCTAAATCTGAAAAAAGCGAAAATAGAACGGACAAGGACACAATTTCGTCGCACCACAATTTCGTCGCGGCCGTTATTTTGTCGCGACCACAATTTCGTTGCGGCCACAATTTCGTGGCGACCGTTATTTCGTCGCGGCCACAATTTCGTTGCGGCCACAATTTCGTCGCGCACACAATTTCGGCGGGACACAATTTCGCCGCTACCGTTCTTTTGAACATATTATTTGTGCGTCATCTACTGAGGTTTTGTTTAGGTTTAGCTATTTTCTTATATTCGCTCACACTAACCTATGTATGCCTGTTGTGTAATATGACTTAAAATCTATAAAATTTTAAGAAGTCGTAGAGCTTCTGCATTTCCATCAGTTCAGTGAGGAAATGACCGATTGATTAGTGGATACTGAAACGATACTCCTGATTAGTGGGTACCCCAAACCAATTGGATACTCCAGAAACTACAGCCGGTATCCGAACCACCAGCAGGTACCCGAACCACGTGGGATACTCCGGAACCTCCCAGCGAGTACCCGAACCACCAGCGGGTACCCGAACCACGTGGATACTCGGAACCACCAGCGAGTACCCGAACCACGTGGATACTCCGGAACCACCAGCGAGTACCCGAACCACCAGCGGGTACCCGAACCACGTGGATACTCCGGAACCACCAGCGAGTACCCGAACCACCAGCGAGTACCCGAACCACGTGGATACCCGGAACCACCAGCGAGTACCCGAACCACGTGGATACTCCGGAACCACCAGCGAGTACCCGAACCACGTGGATACTCCCGAACCACTGTGATCATAAATTTAGGTGCATCTTGTTTTCTCATCAATTTTTTTTACACCTATTGGCTCTCTAGCTGACATAATGGCAACCCACTTCACTCATTCTGCTAGCCGAGTAGTAGTTCCAATGGCACCCACTTCACTCATTCTGCTAGCCGAGTAGTAGTTCCAATGGCACCCATCCATCCATCAAAAATCTTCAAGGAGAAAGCGGGCATCCTGCTATCCCTTTTCTTCCTATGCAAAGTCATCAAGTCTAACTTAGCTTACCCAGCAACCAGAGCTGTGTTTTCCACTATTACTACTACCCATACTAACCAGTCATGTCCTCCTTTCTAAACGCTTACTAATCAATTCATGGCAGAGATGAGCCAACCTTTTGCTAATTTTGCAGCCCCAAATATGGGAGCAACTTTCCCGGTGTTTGTTCAGTGTGAATTTCAGCTCGTTTGCTATTGGCTGGCCCATCCATCCTCATCATGGACAACCAGCTCGCTGAGTCCCTTTGTGCTTGCCTATTTATTTTTTTGGTTGAATCTAGCACAACAATAATGCTGCTTGCCTGCTGCTTCTCCTGACTTGGTTGCTGTTGTGAAAAAATTATTTATTTTGCTGTGTGTCTCTTTCTCCACTTCTTTCAAATTGTTTTTTGTTGTAGAGGGATGAGGCATGCTAGTTGGTTTTCCATGCTTGTGTCTCAATTTTTTAGTAGACTGATGAATACTAATTACTGTACAGTTTAGCTCTTCAGTGAAAATTTGGAAAACATTCCCCTTTTCCGCTAGATCCTATGACTTTTGAAACCAAACCTCGATTTTTGAAGTTTTTCGCCAAAACTGATTTGTCAGCCTAGTCGGAAATATCATAGAGATTTTAATTTTGCCGGTCGTTTCTCAGAAACATGATAATTTTGTCATTTAGACCCGCAACTCTCTATGCTGCATCGCCTCAAATCCCAAAAAGGCGATGCAACGTAGAGTTTTCCAGGTCTAACTGACAAAATCCTCATGTTTCTGAGAAACGACCGGCAAAATCGAAATCCTTACGATATTTCCGACTATGACGAATCATTTCACTTCAGAGTCGGACTCGTCGGACTCGACTGTAATGCTATACAATCAACCCTCGGTCCGATTTAAATCAAACGTCACTCAAAAGTCACCTCGGAACGTCACTGATTTAAAGTCACCCTCGGAACGTCACGATTTAAGTCACCCTCGGAACGTCGATTGTCACATCGGTTTAACGTCAAAGTCACCCTCGGTCGTCACTGATTTAAAGTACCGATTTAAAGTCACCCTCGGTTTAACGTCACTCCGATTTAAAGTCACCCTCGGTTTAACGTCACTCCGATTTAAAGTCACCCTCGG
The DNA here is from genome assembly GCA_029231635.1 of Ditylenchus weischeri. Classification (NCBI taxonomy): domain Eukaryota; kingdom Metazoa; phylum Nematoda; class Chromadorea; order Rhabditida; family Anguinidae; genus Ditylenchus; species Ditylenchus weischeri. Next base: position 21,685 of record JAMRYI010000374.1, read on the forward strand.
TTTAACGTCACTCCGATTTAAAGTCACCCTCGGTTTAACGTCATTCAAAACTAGACCAATTTGGCTGACTTTGATGCCTGAATGCCGTGTAAAAAATGGCTGTAAAAATATATTAGAAAAATGTGTTTAGCTTAGAGTAGGACTCAAACCTTCGGCGACTTATTAGTGTAGACCAATGCAAAAAATAAATGCAGTAATACTTGGATGGAGAGCATGGTTCGAGGTGGAGAATGTTGTATGAAAGTTTTAAATCTGAACGAACTCTTACAATTTAGGCGGTTTTAAGCGGTGCATAGAGAGGTTTTTCTTTTCCCACTGGTTTCTCATCTATTCACATCCATATTGGAGTTGGGTGCAGAAATGATGTCCAAAGTATGCCTTGGTCTTCTGTAGCTTTTCTGCTTGAAAAAGCCTCGGTGCCTAACGAAAAAACAACAGGGGGAACAAGGCATATTTTGGACTGTTTTTAATTACTAATTAACTAATTACTGTAATTAATAGTTTTGACACCATATCTGCAATAAAACCACTACATTGTGCTGGAGAGTGTTTACCAATATACAATTGCCAAAAAAAGAGCTTTTCGATTTTCTAACCCTGTTATCAATATCAGTAAAAAAATTTGCAAACCATTCGAACAAAAAATTATTTTCCAGTAACAGCAATAATATTAGAAAGTGCAGATCATATCATCTTTTCGCTCCCAAATCGCCCCCATCAATCAATCTTGCACACACACAACATATAGTTTTTTGGGGGCACATCCAACAACCAGGAGTTGTTTATTGTTAAAAATGGGTGGGGGAGAGTGGGGAACAGTCAGTATCCAGTAGCAGTGACATGACTTGCAAATCAATCAATCAATCAAAACCCCACCGGGCACTTCCTTCAACCAGGCAAGCAGCCAGCCTATCAGTCATCCTCCCCTGGTTAAGGGGGTTAGGCACCCACTGCATTACTCTCCATATTCATCCAATTTACTGGCAGCAGGGGAGTGATGTTAACTATTTGTGATTGTCATGTAACTTGTGTTTGGAGCAATAGGAATGCAATTGATATGTATATGGACAAAGTTTTGTGTGAGTATGTTCCTTAAAAAAATCTCATAGGAGTATAGGATGTGGTAATTTTGTCAAAAAGGTCATTTCACATATGGCTTAGCTGAAAAAAATCCCAAAACCTATAATTTGAAGATTTATTAGTTTATAAGGTTATAAGTTTATAAGGTAAAACCTCCCTTATAATACCGTATTTCCTCTAATTAACGCACCTCCTACCCCCTGATTCAAAATCGTGTTTTTGGCATTGCGTTTTTGACCCACTTATTGACCACTTCTCTCAGGCAAGTTACCAACCATTTAATAGCTCATCTTTCTGGCTACAAAATGGGCGGTAACTTGCCTGAGAGAAGTGATCAAAAGTGGGTCAAAACGCAATGCCAAAAACACGATTTTGAATCAGGGGTTGGGGGTGCGTTAATTAGAGGAAATACGGTATTCTTCCCAGTTGTCTGCTCATGGTCTGATTATAAAAGTTTTCATCAATTATGGTAAGTTCCTGCGGTTACGGTTAGTTTGGCACAACCCGTTTTCGATCAACCGTTTTTTGATTACGGTCTTTTGGACTCGCCGATATTGATGTGGATTTCGACATATGGGGCGCATTAATCGTGCGATTAAAAAAGCAATGATATTTCAGTTAAAAGTAGAGTTGGACATGGCCGGTTAACCGGAAACCGGAGTTTTTTGCTAGTAAACCAAATCCGAAAACCAGGAAAAACCAAAAACCGTGTATTCCTAAATTCCGGTGTTTACCACAAAATAAACTGAAAACCGGTTAACAGCGCTTTAAAAATTTTTTTTGACATCCAACATCCACATCCGGCATCCGGCATAAAAAATTTTGACATCCACATCCATCCGACATCCGGCATAAAAAATTTTGACATCCATATCCATCCGGATGTCAAATGACATCCGGATGTCAAATTTTTAGATTTATTTTCAAATTTATTTTTTTTGCGCATATTTTTTAAAGCACCTAAACCTTGTTTCAGATGATAACATGCTAATCTTTTCCTCCGCCCACCAAACCAGCAATCTCAAGATGCAGCAGAAGTATCAGCCACATTATTTTTGCCCAACGAGAATTCGATATAGTTCTGGACACACAATCGCATGATTCTTCAATCAAAAACTTGCCAAATTTCTTCTCCATGTCGGCTATTTGATGGGATTCAATGAACGGTCGCAACCAGCTCAAGATGAAAAAGAATGCTTCGGAGAAAGTGACGAAGGCAGTGCAGAGGAAGAAGAAAACGCTGTTACAAGTTTAGTTGATCCAACCAATGTTATTATTTGGTGAAAATTGTTATTGTCTGTTCTTGATTTTATTCCAGTTTGTTGTTGAAATAAAGATGGCGCGTTGTTTTTGTAGTGTCTTTCAATTCTTGAGAAATTGCAAAATTTTACCACAGTAGACAGTTGAGGGTCGATAGTTGGGGTCTACAGTTGGGATTGTCGACAGTTGGGGGCCGACAGTTGGGGGTCGACAGTTGGGATGGTCGACAGTTGGGACAGTCGACAGTTGAGGTCGATAGTTGGGGGTCTACAGTTGGGAAGGTCGACAGTTGGGGGCCGACAGTTGGGAGTCCACAGTTGGGATGGTCGACAGTTGGGACAGTCGACAGTTGAGGGTCGACAGTTGGGGTCTACAGTTGGGAAGGTCGACAGTTGGGGGCCGACAGTTGGGGGTCCACAGTTGGGATGGTCGACAGTTGGGACAGTCGACAGTTGGGGGCCGACAGTTGGGGTCCACAGTTGGGATGGTCGACAGTTGGGGTCCATAGTTGGGGGTCTACAGTTGGGAAGGTCGACAGTTGGGGGCCGACAGTTGGGGTCAACAGTTGGGATGGTCGACAGTTGGGATGGTCGACAGTTGGGGTCCATAGTTGGGGGCCGACAGTTGGGAAGGTCGACAGTTGGGGGCCGACAGTTGGGTGTCCACAGTTGGGATGGTCGACAGTTGGGACAGTCGAAAGTTGAGGTCGATGGTTGGGGGTCTACAGTTGGGAAGGTCGACAGTTTATTTCCGACGGTTGGGAGTCCACAGTTGGGATGGTCGACAGTTGGGACAGTCGAAAGTTGAGGTCGATAGTTGGGGGTCTACAGTTGGGAAGGTCGACGGTTGGGGGCCGACAGTTGGGGGAGTCCACAGTTGGGATGGTCGACAGTTGGGGGTCCATAGTTGGGGGTCTACAGTTGGGAAGGTCGACAGTTGGGGTCGACAGTTGGGTGTCCACAGTTAGGATGGTCGACAGTTGGGGGTCCATAGTTGGGGGCCGACAGTTGGGAAGGTCGACAGTTGGGGGCCGACAGTTGGGTGTCCACAGTTGGGATGGTCGACAGTTGGGACAGTCGAAAGTTGAGGTCGATAGTTGGGGGTCTACAGTTGGGAAGGTCGACAGTTGGGGGCCGACAGTTGGGAGTCCACAGTTGGGATGGTCGACAGTTGGGACAGTCAGTTGAGGGTCGATAGTTGGGGTCTACAGTTGGGAAGGTCGACAGTTGGGGGCCGACAGTTGGGGGTCCACAGTTGGGATGGTCGACAGTTGGGACAGTCGACAGTTGGGGGCCGACAGTTGGGGTCGACAGTTGGGATGGTCGACAGTTGGGGGTCCATAGTTGGGGGTCTACAGTTGGGAAGGTCGACAGTTGGGGTCCACAGTTGGGGGCCGACAGTTGGGAAGGTCGACAGTTGGGGGCCGACAGTTGGGGGTCCACAGTTGGGATGGTCGACAGTTGGGATGGTCGACAGTTGAGGGTCGACAATTAGGACTGTCGACAGTTGGGTTTTTCAGTTGTAACCTCCTCCCTCCCCCCCTCTAATATATTTCAAAAATAAGGCCTTTTTATAGAGATTTATTTATTTCTAAATTTTAGTTAAAATTATCCAATGTATAGCCTGTTTAATATAACTTTATCAATAAATTTCAGCACATATACTACCTATTAATTCTATTTCTAAGTTACATTCCTTTACGCCTCAATGAATAAAAGTAGGCGAAAGCAGTCCAATCCCAGTCGTCTAGCTGAGGTGCAAGAAGACTCTCAGCAAACAACTTCCCAAACCCCTTCCAACTCTATCGCCATTCCTGAAATAGCCTACACAAATGGGTGTTCAGCGGCTCAAGCCAAAAGCAAAAAGTTTTCCGATTTCTCCATCTCAGCCCTCAGCAATGGCCACTCCAAGAAAGTGTCTAAACCATCTCCAGCTGGCCAGATATCACCCTTTTCCTCAATCGACTTTTCAGCAGCTCAGAAGGCCTATGAAGCACTTTTGGAAGGCATGGACGTGGACAAAAGTGGGGCCAACAGCTGTAGCAACGCCCTTTCCATGGCCACTGCCCTGTTTTCCTCACCATTTAGTGGTGTGAACCCTTTTGTATTCGACCCATTCAACAACCCTTTGCTAAGTTTGAGCAAGCAGGTGGATGGAATCAAAGGATCTAGATCTGGGACTGCCAGATCACATCCTGACTGGATGGGTGTTAAAAGTAGTGCTAAGAGCATAAATTTGCCTAATTTGGCTACTACAAATGGAATAGGGGCAAGCGAGAAAGCCAAGAGCAGCCATCACAGAAAAAGACCAGCCTCGACCAGTGCCAATAGTGGAATAGGTAGGAGGCAACTTTTTGTCAATTTTTCTGAACCATCTTTGGCATTTTAATTGCCTGAGTTTTCTGCAATTGTTTAGGTTTAGTCTGTTTTCTTCAATTGTGTTAAAATTAAAAAAAAATTAAATTAGATAATAATTAAATTACCGTATTTCTTCTAATTGCCGCACATGTGCGCTTATTTTTCAATCACCCGAAAATCGGAAATTTTCAAATTCGATCTAGAGATTCTCGGGTGCTTAACCAAGATCTGAAAAGTGGAATCGGTAGAGCTCGTGGGAGTTAAGAAAATGCATCAAACAGCTTAAAATATTCACTCTGCTCCGAGATATAAGTCTTTAAGGTTAGGGGTGTGCGGTAATTAGAGACTGTGCGGCAATTAGAAGAAATACGGTAAATTAGTTTTTTTCAACATTGGGAAGACATTTTTCCTGAAAATTGGACTTTTTGCTTTTTTTTTTGCGTAACTTTTAACTTTAAATCGACTATAGGGCTAGGGGAGACTTGTCAAAAACGAACTTTATCAAGGCAAAATTTGACAAAACGAATTTGGCAAGCTGATATTTGTTGCTAAACAAAGTAGGTAAACATATCCTGAGCATAGTTTGGCAGCTAAAACATAAAAAAAGTCTCGGGCGTTTTTGAACTAGGCAACTCCGGCCCTCAACAGCTCAGTTAAGCTTGCCAAATATCGTTTTGGCAAATTACGTTTTTGACAAGTCTCCCCTGCCGACTATAGTTCAGACAGCTAGGAACTAACTCATAAACGACCCGAAAAAAGTTTATGGCTGTCAAAAGCGTCAAAATCGGTCGAAATTTCGACTGAAAATTTTTGACTAATTTTAATCAATAAGCGAAAGGCGTCAAAATGATAGTCGAAAAGCGTCAAAATATTAGTCAACTGTATTTCCTGTACTGCAGTTAATATAGTTAACTAATATTTTGACGCTTTTATTGTTTTTCGAATAGGATTTTAATGCTTTTTGACCATCATTTTGACGCCTTATTGACTAAAAGCGTCAAAAATTTTCAGTCAATGGACCAATCTTGACCGACTTTGACGCTTTTGACAACCATGGTATTTTTGAACATGGTTTTTTTTACTATGGCTCATAGAGCCATAGTAAATTACAACCCAAAAAAACAGTCACACCGCTTTAAAATTCCAGATCTACCCTCTACCTCATCCAAACCGTCCATAGAAGTTGACTTTGCCCTAGACTTGAGTGTCAAGAAAAGCTGTTCCAACCATTCCAAGGAATCCAATACTCCCAAGTCAACCCCAAGCTCCACACACTCAAGTTCCAAGTCCAAATCCACGCCTTATTTGTCCCCCACATGCACCTTTAAAGGTGTGGGGGATCAGAAGACCAGTGTGGATGCATTAAACAAACTGAGCAGTCTAGTAACTAAAACGGGAGCTAGCGGCCACCCATTTTTCTCTAAGCCAGCCAGCAATGGGTCATCGACGGACATGGGACATCTTTCTTCCCTGTGGTTCTCCAACTTCGATGACAAACTCGACCAGTCAGACAGCCAGAGTGTGGACCCCTCCAGTATATTCACTTGTTTGCAATGCTTCGAGAGGTTTCAGACCATGGAGCAGCTGGTGAAACACATGGAGAAGACAAGGCACTTCAATGCACCCACCTTCAGCAAACATTTGACTGGGAGTAATGGCAGTGGTAATGGAAGTAATGCAAGGTCGACCACTGCTTCTCCTTCAAGGTTGGATAATTTTTCATGTTTAATGACAAATTTTTGGTCGGCGACCCCACCGTAGAGCCTATCCCACCCGAGAGTTGAAATCGCTAAAGTCCAACCTCAATATAGTGGCACCCCCAAAAGTTGGTTCCCCTAGGATCTGACACCAGGATGTGTGTGTCTTTCGAAGTCCCGGTCCGGCTTTTTTACTTTTTTGGTTCTCATGAATTAAACTCTTACGTATTCCGTAATGCAAAGATATTTTCCTTATATTTTTATTAAAATTTCGAAAGAGCCTGTTTATATCAGAAAAAAAACAAAGAAATAATAGAATTTATGAAAATTCTCTAAAAAATGGTGGTGCTTCGTGGTGGCCACACACTTAAAAGCCACACACTGCCAACCCTGTATGACACTTTTTTACCTCAACTTTTTGAAAATTTATGCCAGTTGTTTTTGGTTAGTCTAGTCCGAAAAATTGTAGGGATTCCGATTTTGCTAATTTTTTTTTAATCTCATAACTTTTCCATTAAAAACCTAAACCCTTAACCTCTTATCAGAAATAGGGTGCTGTTATAGGTTTTATAGAAGTTGAGGTGGAAAACTTATGAGATAAAAAAACGATCTGTAAAACCGGAATTCTTACGATTTTGGAATTATATTGACCAAAGACAACTGGCAGAAGTCTTCGAAAATTGAGATAAAAAAGTGTCAGAGCCTAGGCGGTGGTGCAGCTTTACAGAGGCTTTAAAAATTGATAACACTATAGAATCCCCTCAGCCAGCGCAAAATTTACTTATACCGAAGGGGAGGGACCCGTCTCATATTGATTCTCGTGCTCTGAAACGGCACGGAAACACTTTGGTACCTGAAAAATCGAGAAAATAAAAATTCGGTTTGCCTTGGTCCCCCAAGGTGATGAACCCAGAAAAATTCCAAAAAAAAATTGTTTTTTAAATTTCCGCCAAAACATTTTTAAAGGGAATAAGAGCTGTATTGGGAGGGGAAGGGAACAAAAAGGGGCTACTTTCATGGCAAAACGATAAAAAAGTAAATTTAAGACTGTTTAGACTGTCTAACCATGTTTTTCAACATGGGCCGTGGCAAAAAGAGACTCTATATGCATTTTTGATCAAGAGTCTTTCTCGGAATCATGTCTAAGGTAAGTGGGTGTGCGCATCTCAACTCCAAGCCCCCTGCGCCCCCTTCGGGGGGCTTTTGGCAACAATTTAAAAAATATTTTTTTTTAATTTTCATAAATTTTTTACCTTGGGGGACCAAGGCAAACCAAAAATTTTTTTTTCGATTTTTCAGAAACCGAAGTGTTTCCGTGCCGTTTCAGAGCACGAGAATTTATATGAGACAGGTCCCTCCTCCTTCGGTATAAGTAAATTTTGCGCTGGCTGTGGGGTTGTCGGTGAGGATTCTATAGCCTAGCCTAAAAATTTCTCAAAAAATGAACTGATAGATTAAGAGTTTTAAAATTTGTATAAATTAATTTGATCCATTTGCAGCACTAAAGCAGAACCAGGCAGCAACAGCAGTTCTAAACCCCCAAACCAACGGTCTTCAACACCCACTATCAAAGAGGGCTCCAAAAACGGAAATTGCCATAGTAATGGAAGTCAAGCTAGCAAATCCAGCAAACACAACAACCATCACCAGCATGGCACATTCAGCTTTAAGTGCATAATTTGTGGGCACTCGTCCACCAACAATTCCATAAATGAACACATGACAAAAAGCCACAGTTTTACTAGTCCTAATGAGTGGATATCTGCCGTCAAATTGATTCCGTTATGAATCTGTTGTTATTTTTGTAAATTAACGTAATAATATACATTATAAGCTCATTATATCAAAAAATTGACTTTTCGATACCACTTTTTAAATTATAGCAAAATTAAAATTACTAGACAGCACATTGACACGGTCTTTCAAAACGCTCGAAAACGGGCATTTTGATCTTAAAGCAAACCTTTGCGGAAAATTAAAAAGCTCCAGAAATTTAATCAAAAAAGACCTGGGCTTAAAGGACTATAGCCGTTGCCGACAAGGACAATTTCACACGTTTGAATGCGCGCGGGACACTTTTTTTCAGATAATTTTTGGCACAATTTTTTGAACGTGTCATTGTTTTAGATATGAAGTCACTCGACATAAATTAGCTGCGGGTAGGTAGTGTAGTGGAAAAGCAGCGACTTCCGGTCGACGTTGCCAGTGGGTTCGATTCCTAGTGCCTGCTCTGCTTTTTTAAAGATTTGGTTATTATTGGGTTGGTGCATAATTAACGTCGGTTTTTTGTTATGTTAATTTAGTGAACATCTGACATTTTAATTCATTCTGTTTTTGCTCACATATATTAAATAAATTGGGAATTGCTTCCTCATCCGCCGTATTCCCCAACCGAAGCTCCGACAGACTACCACGTCAATCGCTCGCTCAAAAACTGGCAAGTAGGAAAAATTTACGATGACCAAGAAGAAATTGTGGCCGATATTAAAGCGTGGAAAAATGCGCACTTCTTCGCTCGCGGAATTGATCGGCTACCGAGCAAATGGGAAGCTGTTATTGATGTAGAGGGTGAATATGCTCCAGAATAATATTCAGAAATGTTGTAGGCGGATTTGTATTTGGGTTGTTGTTGAATAGTGTGCAAATAAAAAAACCCACGTTAATTATGCACCAACCCAATAGTTCACCGAAAAATAATCCTGTATATTTTCAGAATAAAAAAAGTGTCCCGCGCGCATTCAAACATGTTAAATTCGCGTTGTCGGCAACGGCGATGGTCCTTTAAAGGGGGCACAGCCCTTCAGAGCAGTCAAAATGGGCAGTAGATGATTTCTGAACAGTTAAAATAAATTTTGCGGAAAACCGAAAAACCCTTGGATTTTGACTACAAAACGGGTTCCGACTTATTATGGCTTCTAGCCTGTAAAATTCTAATTTTTAGAAAATTCATCTAATTTATATAAAAGAGGAGATTCTCAGCTTTCATTTGTTACATAAAACATCTCAAAAGTGCAACCTTTCGAATTTTTAATGTAAAATAAATTATTTTCCTCGTAAGTCTGCACTTTCGTTTGGCCTGTAATCAAAATTTTTAGGGTTGGCAACAGTTAATTCGACGTTTTAAAAAAATTATGACTTTATTTTTTGTTTTTATGTGTGTTTTCTTACAAAATTTTGAGCATGTGACCCCGCAACTGAAAGCCTAGGATAGTGGCTACACGTTGCGATAAAAAAATTTTAATTTAGCTTACAAAACTGAATCTATTGTAATGAAAACAACTTCGGGTCAGACCACCCGATTTCGGCATCGGGTACCCGAAATCGGGTAGTCTGACCCGAAATTGTTTTCATTACAATAGATCCATTTTGTAAGCCAAATTAAGAAATTTTCATACCAATGTGTAGCCACTATCCTAGGCTTTCAGTTGCAGGGTCACATGGTCAAAATTTTGTAAAACAACACACATAAAAACAAAAAATAGAGTCAAAATTTTTCAAAACGTCGAATTAACTGTTGCCAACCCTTAAAATTTTATTTAAAGTTCAAAATCTGATATTTATGACCTAGGTCTATTTTTCGATTTTACGTCGAAGGGGCTAATAATAAAAAATTTTAAAAAATTAAAAACAGAACGTGTCGGAAGCAGTGTTTCCGGAGTAACACCTACACCGCTTTCACACCTTCGCCCAGCTTGAACCATCCTCAATTCACAGTACCGTCAAGTCTCTCCATAATTACCCCTCACCGAAGTGGTCACCTGTTCCGTAGTGGGCGGCCGGGTCACTCCCAAGTTAGCCTTTGTCGAGATTCCTTATTCTGCATAGTGGTCACCCCCTCCAGTGTGGTCGGTCGGGTCAGTCCCTAGGGTGACCACTATTCAGAGATTTGACTGTAGGCGGGAGTTGGAGTAATCGGAGTTGTTTACTTTAACTCCAACTGTTTCTAATGTTAACAATCCATAACCAAACCTCCCTAAAACGTCCAAAATAATGGTTTTGAGTGGTTTATGAGAGTTTAAGGCGGTCTGGGCATTACCCTTTAAGATACGCTGGCCGACACTTGACTAAGAACTCAAAAATATCTTGGACTCATTTTTGAGTTCGTCTTAACGTACGCTGGAAGGCTTTTCAGAAGGCTTTTTGGCTTTTGATTTGCTAGCATTACCAGCAAGCACCGGTGCCGTGGAGAGAATGTTCATTACTGTTTCAATGCTTTCAACAAGCCGAAAGACACCAACAAAAGCAACTCCGATTTAGCCGGTGGATGCGCGTCCGCCAGACGGCGGCGAAATTTTTTTAACGTCCGCCGGAGGCGGGGAAAATTTTAAGGGGTCGGCGGGATTAGAAAATTTTGCTGTCGTGCAACTATTTTCACCACTGCGCCATCCAAACACGTCAGAAAATCCAAATGCACCTTAAAAAGCGCACCTTTTTGTGTTCTTTAAAAAAACCGTGATTGAATTACAGTCAACCCTCTATAAACAAACAATTTAAAACGCACGGGCATGGTCCAGGAGAGGAGAGTCGTTGGTGTACATAGTTCGCGACTACTTACTCTAACACAACAATTTCATTTTTCTGAATGTTTCTAAAGTATGCGGAAATACAGGGTGGGGCATTTTTTTCTCATGAAGAAATTTTGGCCGTAACTTTTTTATTTTCCATAATTTTGACAAGATCTTTCTTTTATTCGAAAGCTGAAACTCTGGGCAACTGAATGACACTAAAATTGTTTATTTCGCTGGTCTTTGTCGTTATTCAAAATGGGACTCAATAAAATGTTTAGTTTTTTTTCCTTTAGTCATGGTCTACACTGCTCAAGAGAAGGCAAAGTGCGTCGAATTGTTCATGCAGGATGGAGATCTTCCACATTGGGCTTTGGCAGTTCGAAACTGGTTGGATGAGACTTTTCCGCTGCGTTGGATGGGTCGAGGTACTCCAAATTCTCTTGCTTCGTTTGCCTGGCCGCCTTATTCGCCTTATTTGACTCCGTATGACTTTTTTTCTGTGGGGATGGATAAAGAGCTAGGTCTACACAACGCCGATCGCTAACATTGCTAAACTCTGAACAAGAATTGAGCGTGCTTTCATCAGCCTACTGCGAGAAATGGTCAACAGAGCAATCGGAAATTGGTGTCATTCGGTTGCATAGAGTGTCAGCTTTCGAATAAAAAAAGATCGTGTCAAAATCATGAAAAATAAAAAAGTTGTGGCCAAAATTTCTTCATGAGAAAAAAATTGCCCCACCCTGAAAAATAAGGAGCGCGCATTTTACCAGGCAATACAGTAGGAAATACTGCTGCCAAGTTGATTGTTTTGTAAATGTGTTGTTATACCTATTTGAGACAAACATCATAAATAATTTACTTCCTACGACCAAAATTCGCACTTTTCATAATAATAAAAAAGTCACTACAAAAGTGAAATAACTGAAATAGCCACACCTCCCATAATACTTAAACACCAAAACAAAGCAATAATAATGCAAGGCTGAACTAAAGGAGTTGATATTGAGCTTGCGAGAAAAAGACACAAAATGCGATGGACAAGAGGTAAATCATTGAAAAGATATGCTAATTGGAAATAGGCACAACACTTTTAGGCAAAAAAGGTTACAAATAATACTTCTTTACAGAAAAATCTATCTCTCAGTGGCTACCAATTTTTAGCTTGTTCTCTCTAGTTGTTTTTTTTACTCGTATTCCAGTATATGCTAAAGTATTTGCCCAACTGCAAAAAAGTAAGAAAAACATGTTTGAGTTCAATTTAACAAGGATCCCAAGTGGGCTGATCTCTCAGCATTTGGTTGATTTTGATCCAAAAGCGCTAAGTTACTTGTGCTTAAAAATAGCTCATACTGATTTGGTTTGCGAAAAAGCTGAAATGTGCCATGAAAATTTTTTTGGAACCTTCATTCCGGCATTTTTATGGCACATTTCACCTTTTTCGCAAAGCAAATCAATTTATGCCTTTAATAATATTAAAAAATAAAAACCAAAAATTAGCGCTTTTTAGCCAATTTTGACTCAAAAGGCCGTTTTTGGGCGGTTTTGACTTGAGAGTCTTGGTCTTAACATATCCTGACCTGCCAGCACTTGAGCACGAGCTAAAATGGGCAGTAACTTGCCTGACAGTGGTCTGCAAAAATAGGTCAAAAGCGCAATACCCATGAATTTGAATGATAATTATGTATAATACAGTCAATTTGGAGATTGAGCTCCATCTGGGGATGATAACAGTCCACTAACATCAGTGGGCATTTCTTTGAGGTACTCGAATTGGGCAATGGCCTGTCTCTCTCGTTGCCCAAAATGTCGAAATAGTTTATCCTGGCAGTTGACCACCGCCAAACTCTTTCGTTGAGGTGGTTTGAAGTGAACTACTTCGCCCCGCTTGCGCAGTTGCTTGGCCAACACACGAATAGCATCATCGTCAGAGGAGTAACTGCTGGAGTAGTCGCCTCGCTGTAAAATAAATTTTTTATTTTTCACATAAAAACAATTATTCAACAATATAAAATAAGATAAATTAGGAACTCTGCCTAGTCTTGCAAAATTCTGATCCAACCTGATCCAAAAAACAAACTTACTTTTGGACTGTAGCAGCAGTACCGCTTATTTCTGCTGGAGCTGCGCAACGAGGAATTGTTGTCAACTTGGCGATTTTGTGGTGTCTCATATCTGTGAGGTCTCTGTTTTGCTATTTTGACTACTTTGTTGGTTTTACGAGTTGGATCAGCATCCTCCTCATCCCACACATCTTCTTCAGTGTTGCACAGCCCTTCATTCTCTAATTGGTCTATAGGCACCAAGTCTTGATGGTCGTTGCTGTGTTCATCTTCTAGACATATTCTCGACAGATCAGTCTCCGAAAAACTCTTTCTAAGTGTGGAAACAGGGCTCAAGCCATTGGACTTGGCTGGAGATAAGGTCATTGGAGACCTTATTGGGGGAGTGTGTTTGACCCTTGATTTGGCGTCGGTCTCCTTGTTGTGGATGGAGTTGACTGCTTGGAATGTGTTCTTTTCTTCTTCTTCTTTACATCCACTTTGGAGCACATCTGAATGGAAATTGGATAAACAGGTATGTTATACAGCCACCATCATAGTTGGCCTTCGAAAAACCACCATCGCCGCCAGCGCCGGCGGCGAATAAATGTCACTAGATTTTTACACCGCCGCTGCCGCCGGCGTCTCCTTATATTTCGAGGGCGCCGGCGGCGACGACGATCCAACTATGACCACCATGATTGCACATGTAGAGTCTGCTTTTTATAATTAAAATTGAATTTGGCTGTAGGAAGTTTCGTGAGAAACTTTTTCGTAACAGCGAATTTTCGTAAGAAATTGTTTTCGTAAGAGCGAATGATGATTGAATTACAAGTGAAATGACTTGAAATGAGATATTTATAAGAAGAGAAAGAAGTTTTCTAGAAGAAACTAGGGTAGGCATAAGCAACATGGATTCCTAAAATGAGTTGCATAGGTAGTTATTCCATAAATTGATGTCCGATAACACATATCTTCACAAATAATTAGTTTCCTAATAGTTAATTACAACACAGTTTTTATCATGAAACGCTTTTTGCCATTTTAATATTCATGCTACTCACATAGATGAGCTATGTGTATAGGGTTGTCGATCGATTAGAAATTTTTCGATTATCGAAAACTTTGATAATCGATAATTGAAATACCGAAAAAAATCGAAAATATCGAAACAATTTCGATAATCGGGAATCAATCAAAAATTGGTCGATAATTGATCGCAAAGCGATCAAAGTCTATGAAAAAATTATACATTGATAAGGGAACCTTATACCATTGTTCCGACATACGAAGAAGTGGTAGTATGAGAAAACAGTTATTTATCAAGCTATCAACGAACAAAGGTAAAGTATTCAAAGAGTGAATAGATGATCAAAGTATATGTCTTCATCATCGAGTCTTTCCTGTTCATCGTTCCTCTCCTTATTACGTTCAACAAGCTCTGCCTTGATTGCCAAGATTTGAGAGACCTTTTCGGTGCTTACACGGTTGCGCAAATAATTCGAGAAGAAGAGAGTTGCCTGAAAGAAAGATGACCGATTTGGGGATCGCGAAAAATGATTGGCCTACTTTTGAAAATAGCCTTTCTGACAAATCGCTTGCTGCTGAGGGACAGAGATATTCTTGAGCTAAGACAGATGAAATCGGAAGACTAGCCTTTGCTTCACGCCACCACTTCAACATTCCATCTGTACCGATTTTTTGGTTTCGGTAATGGCAGACCAGTTAGGAAACTTACCTTCACAATCATGCCATAGACATCTTTTAGCATCACATCTCCCTCATTGGCTTCATCGGCCCACAAGTCGTTCAATGGTACGAACGTCTCCTCAGTTACTAACTTTGCCGTTGCTGCAGGACTTCTTCGCAAAGCGACCAATACATCTTGAGCCTTGCCAACAGCTTACTTGATTTCTGTTTGACTTAGAATCATCTTCTTCACAACCAGATGAAGCTTGTGGTACAGACATTGAATCCTTGATATGTTCAAGTGAATAAAAAAAATTCAAAAATCTAACCCTGGTGAGCCTTGTAACACTTTCGCAGCCTTGATCATATTGAAGCCATCATCTCTTGCAATGCACATTGTGTAGTATATAATATATGAATTCTAGCTCAGAGTCTATCTCCATCCTTTGGGTATTTTAGCTTGTCTCCTAACGTATAATAAATCGGGGCATCAACTCAGTTATCAAAATTTCACATCATATGACTTATATTTTCCAACTTGTGTGCTCATATAGTTAATAAAGAAAAAAACTGTCAAGACTGTCGATCAGTGACAGAAAGGTCAATATAAATGAATGAGAAGATATCCTGAACTAAAAAACTGATTAACAGTGAAAAAAATTTCGATAATTTGCTCTTACGGAAGAGTTTGTTAGGAAAATTCGCTGTTACAAAAAAGTTTCTTACAAAAATTCGCTCTTACGAAATTGTCTCGTTGCAAAACTTCCTACAGCCTTGAATTCAAAAAAACTGTCATTTTTGAAAGAAAGTTTTTCAAAAAAGCTGATTCTACAGTCAAACCTCGTTTATCCGGCACCCCCAAAAGTTCATTCCCGCCTTGGGTCCGACACTTTTTTCAGCTCAATTTTCGAAGTCTATTGCTAAATGTGATTCGCCAGTCTAGTCCGAAATATTGCAAGGATTCTGATTTTGCCATTCGTTTTTTCAAAATCTTTAAATTTCGCCATAAAGACCCGCGGACCTCGGTTATCCAGCACCTGATTTTCAAAAGGGTGCCGGATAACCGAGGTTCGCGGGTCTTTATGACGAAATTTAAAAATTTCAGATAAACGACCGGCAAAATCAGAATCCTTGCAATATTTCGGACTAGACTGGTGAATCACATTTAGCAAAAGACTTCGAAAATTGAGCTGAAAAAAGTGTCGGACCCAAGGCGGGAACGAACTTTTGGGGTTGCCGGATAAACGAGGTCTGACTGTATTACAAAAATGTCTTCCTTAATCTTGAGGAAGTTGAGATGTGGCCGAAAAAATTCTGTGTTGCTGAGATATAGTCCAAAGATAGTGACTAATGGTAATTTTATACGTTATCTGCATCCAATGATCACATCTCAGCATTCTGAAATTAATTTTGCCAGATCTCGGTAGATCCTGATTAATGAAGACATTTCGGTAAAAGTTACTTGCATTTCAAAAATTTTATAGAAAATTGATGATGTTTGGAGAGAAAAATCTAATACACTTCATATACACATCACCGCTAGCACATCTTATTTTTTCACATTTACGAGTTTGGTATAAAAATAATCATCAGGTTGTTGGTAATCTAGCAAAAATATTAGCAAAATTTTTCACATCTACTGTAGGCGATTTATAAACCAAAACCTAAGTGAACTCCTAGGTAATGAAGGTTTACGAGGGTCTTTTTAGCCGATTCTATTTTTAATTTCATGCTCACCATTGCTGGAAGACTCCTGTTGCCTAGCAGAGTTTGTAGTAGCTTGGCTTTCTAATTGCTTCTGTTCACTGCCTCTCTTGTTGTCTCCAGCTTCATTTTGGAGCATGGTGGAGTAGCCGTCGTCCTCTTTTACAACTTTATCTTTGTTATTATTTACCACATCATCTTCCACTATCTCCTCCTCTTCTATCCTGTTTTGTTTGGAAGCATTATTAGGTGGAGGACTGAGTTTGCAAGCTGAGGAATCCAAGGTTGAACACTTGGAATGTCTGGGGTCTTCCGTGCAGTCAAAATCTTCATTGCAGTCACTCTCGAGGAAGTCATTTTTGCGGAATGTAATTAGTTCATCTTCCTCTTCTTCTTGTTGTTGCCTTCTGCACGGCAAAGTTCTCTGCAGCGAGTTAAACTAAAAAATATTGTAAATATTAAAGTTAGCCACAGTTAATCCTTGCATGCATCAACTTTGATGTCCCACGTTGTACAACACTTATTCAACAAAAATTTTAGAGTTACTCCCGATTTCTGATTTTGATGACTCCAATGTTCAAGTTTGCTGGCTTTTTAATTAAACTTTACAGCTTTTTCTTCTAAAAAACCAATATTGGATTTAACGAAACTTAAAAGTAAAATTTTCGAGTTTTTGAAAGGGGGGTTCTTATCCTTTATCCCGACCCCACCCTAATTTAAAAGGGTGCCGGGATACTGGAAAATAGCTTAAAAGTATGGAAATTGAACAAATTTTTGTCAGCTTGGTCCTACTGCACAAAGAAACTCTGGTATGCATGCATGTTTTATGCCGCCAAAAGGCGAATCAACTTATTTGTGTCAAAATAAAGTTCAATAATCAAAACTTGGGTGGGGTCGGGATAAAGCATAAGAACCGAAAGGGTGAGCACGTTTCCCCATTTTTGAATTTGCATTATTTTAAATTTTGTAACTTCGGCAAAATCTTAGAGTAAAGGCCATCGTACGGATAGGGTAGGCCATCCCAAACAGCTAAAAACAACTTAATTTAAAAAAGCGTGAATTAAAAAAGGGTATGCACCTTTTTAAAAAAATGACAACAAACTTCAAAATTTCTCAATTTTCAAGACCAGAGACTTTTAAAGACAATTTACAACTTTACCGCTAATATCCAAAATGGCGAAAAACTGCCAGGACTGAAGTATAAGTGGTCAGACGCTGTGAAGGATAAAACTTTATAAGGTACCGTTAACTCGAAGGTCTACAGTCCATATGCAATACCAATTTTTAGATGGATTTTCAAAATTTATTTTTGTCAATACCTGTTGGCTGAACAAGGAATGCATTGGCGGTTGGTGGAGTTGGTTATGGTGTTTTCTGCCTTCCTGTTCCCCCAGTTTGTTCAATGGCATCAATAGGTCAGAATTGGAATCAGTTCTGGAACAAAGAGCTTCCCCAGCACCACTAATCATATTAATAGGTTGCAGAGGTGTGTGGTGCATGTGACTACTTGTGGAAGAAAGATGGTGGGTTGGAGGTACATTTTCGGACATTTGCATGAAATAGGAATGTAGGCGATGCATTTCATTCTTGGCTTCTAACAACTGGCTCGACAGTAATTGATTCTGAATAAGGCAATGTAGTGATTTTACAGGGTGAATCAAAAAAAAACTCTGCCATTATTTAGTAACAATTTAAATCAACTTTTAAAACCAATTTTTGAACGTAACTCTTATTTTATCCACAGCTCTGCAACGTTTTTCATTGAAAAAAAAATCGTAGTGTGTTTGAGACCTAATATGAATTCGGGTATAGCAAAGAGTTTAAGTTCTCTAAGCAAAGAGCCTCTTGTCAAACCCAGAAATTAGCAGAAGAGAAAAAAGTATATGTTATGAGTAGGACTAGATTCATGGCGCGAATTCTTTTTCTTGCATAAGATATATATTTTTTGCATAAGAAATAGTTCTTTTGCATAAGTTGAATAAAATTAGTATATGGATTTTTTCTGGCGCAAGAGGATTTCTTTTTGGTGCAAATTAGCTCTTTTTCGGTGCGAAAAAGTTTTGGTGCAAATTTAATCTTTTTGGTGCAAATCGGCTCTTCTTTGGCGCAAGTGGGGCCTTTTTACGCCAACATAGAGACAATTAGCACCAAAAAAGATCCAATTTCTACCAAAAAGTAATATTTTTTAGGGATGGTCGCGGGGTAAACAAACGGGTAACCCGCCTCGCCCCGCACGATTTTAGCAATTTTTGAAAACCCGCCCCGCGCCCCGCAGTTGGAAAATTTTTTGAACCCGCCCCGTAAAACCGCACGCTGAGGGTAGAACCCGCGCCGGTTGCCCCGCACAACATTTTTCAGCAAACACTGGATAAAATCAATTGTTAAAATACCCAAGCATGAGTCATAATAGAGAAATTTTATATACATTACGTGTATGTACTCGTTATGTATCCGTTATTTTCAGAATGTAGGCTCTCGTTTGGAAGCTTGCTCTTTTTGAGAAAATGGAGAGATCCGATTTTGATTGTTTTTGCAAGGAGTGTGGAAAAGTCATCAAGCTGAGTGGTCGGAGCCCGAAATTTTTCAATTTTCGGTTTTTTTATCCGAAAAACCGGAAATTTTCCAGTTGTCAAGTTTCGGTTCGGGTAATCGAAACCGTAGATGTCGGTTACCCACCAACCCTATTTCTACGTAAAAAGTTGACTTTCTGAAGAGGAAATAACTTTGGTCAAAATTTGACTTTTTCCCTTGGTCTTGCCTTGAACACTCATATTTCGTCATTTAAACTTTATTCAATCGACATGACAAAAAATTATCTCGTACTTCTGTTCCTGCTCTAGACACTGTTCTCGTTCCTCCTTGAAGCGCCATCCCTCGCAAGGCAGCGTGCAGCGGCTCTTCGATTTCTTCAACCAGTGGCCCAAGAAAGTTGTGAAGCAGCAAAATAAACTGTCGAACTTGTTGTGTAGAGACGTCCAGAGGCACAAGCTGTCCAAATGCACCCTCGACAGTCTGACGTGCACTAAACAAAAATATTGCATCCCTAAAGCCTTAATGTTGAAAAATCTTACGTTGAAAGCGTTTTGTTAAAGCTAAGGCGATTTTGACTATTAAGTGAAGGCTGAGTGAAAGGCGTCATCATGTATTCCCTGAGTCCAAATCCACCATCTGCAAGCACCGCGTAGGGCATTCGACCAATCCCTTCCAACTCTCCGGCTGCCGGAATTCTTGAATTCGCACTTTTGAGAAACTTATTGATCGGTGAATCAGTGTAAAAAGCCCAGTATAAAATCAAAATTCAAATACAACAGAATCAAACACAACAAATTAAGTGTCCCTATTCTCTAACAGCTTGAGCTCATTTTCAGCTACCACTTTCTGAATAGCCAATTTTACCTCCAGCTTGAAAACGATCTTCTCTCTGCTTATTCAGCTTTTGTATAATATCCATCCGATTGGATGTTAAGCTTAGCTCAGCGGAACTCAGCTTGCGAATCTCCTGGATCATCTCTTTCTCGAAGTAGTCTTCTTCTAACAAACGAGGGTTGTTTGCTGGTGTGGAACCTTATAAGCCTATGACTACGGCTATTCTTTTTTTTTCAATCAACTATAATTCAGCAATCAAAAGCTACACAATCTAACTTCATTGTTCATTTTGGGACGCTTGACCACGTTGCTGACCCTTTCTTCTGAATTTGGCTTGCTGCGGAGAAAAGCAAAAGCATCCCAGAATTTCCACTTAGATGAAGCATCTTCTACACTGGCTCTTGAAGCGTTCTTCATCTTGTTCTTGGCCTAGAACACACAAGTGTATCGATAAAAATATATGGAAAAGTCTTACTGAAGTGTGGTATATAGAAACAGATGCCCACTTATTCTGAAGCTCCTGATGAGTCCAGTCAGTGTCTGTGGAATCGATCATAAAATCTTCTGCCAACGACATCCAATTTTCGGCACTCTTCTTCTTGTACACAGTGTTCTTGGGATTCCACAGCGCAGGACGACTCTCAACCAGCTCTATAAACTTGAACTTCTGTGCATCTGTAAGCTCCTTTTCGGCATTGAGCGCATGAACGTTCTTTTCCAGATGATTGGACATTTGGACATTTACATAACATATTTTAGCGAAAAGAAACAAGAAAAATAAAAGAAAGAATATGGCCAAGATTGTTGGCCAAGTGTTGGTGACCAATATGTTGGTGGCCAAGTATTGTACAAGAGTCTTGCCCAAGTATACTTGCCGATGCTTGGCCAAGGTATAGAGTCTCCTAATAAAAATATCCTCCATCTTTGTGCTATCAAATGCGTGTTAAATTCAAGTCTAAAAATTGGAGGTTTTATAGAAGCCACCTTTATCATCACATTCATCCAGGTTTAGGGACCTTGCTGCCTATGTTCAGATAATAAGGACAAAAACTGTGGTTCATTCCTTTAGACCACTTCATATCTACAAACCCTGTTTGAAACACCGCATTTTTTCAATATGCTAGCTTACAAGGAAGGGACCCTGACTGTGACGTGAGGGGAACTTCGATGAAATTTTTTTTCTCTGTAAATCTTGTAGAGCGTGCCCAAGTTCCTGAGAAATCTGGCTACTCAGCTCTGTCAGCTCTGGTCCACCAAAAGCGGTACAAGGGTCACTCAAAGTTCTAAAAACACCTCGATACCCATATCATGGTTTTTATAACTGACCCACGTACCATGGGTATTCCTAAATTTTTGGTTGACTTTCAAAGGTGGGGAGCCAAATTCACACGTGATTTGGGCACGCTCTACAAGAATACGCGCATAAAAAAATCATCGAAAAATCCCCAGGTCACAGTCAGGTTTTTCTGAGGTGGAGAACGGAGGTGGAAAAGGGAGTGGTAGTTTTCGAGATGGATGTTCGGACGTGAAAGTGGGGTTGACTATAGGCGGCTAATAGTTTCGATATTTACTGCCTTTTTATCGTTATTAAACTATTTGATTTTAGGCGTTTCAAAGAGATGTCTGCAACAGGATCTGCGTTAAATAATAGCACCGAAGTCCATGAGCGCTTCCAGCTCTACACTCTTCCCGATTATTTCTACCTTGAACCTCGAGATCAAAATGGGCTTGCGTCTTCCAATTCACATCTGGAAATCGACCGAAACACAAACATTATGCAGTTGAAAAGTATGATTATATTTTTGCTTTTGATAGTTTTGAAATTATTTCCCTTTGTTTTGTTCAGAATCGGTTGATCAGCCAATTCCATTCAGTCAAGCTGAGCAAGTGGAGCTAATCTATGGTGTCATCGGCGTCATTGAACTAGTCTCTGGAAGCCATTTGGTTGTGATCAAGCGAGTGGAGCTAGTAGGCGCTTTGAATGGCTGCGATATCTATCATATTGCTGAAACTGCCGTCATCCCCTTTAAAAAGACTACACTTCATTTGAATGAAAGACAGGTGATCCGGTTTCTTTTGACATCCATCTCATCTGTCTTTTTGTAGGTGTGGTTCAATCGGCACTTTGTGGAAATGATTCAGCTGGTACTGGCCAATGGTGGGTTCTATTTCTCCACAAGTTTTGATCTTTCGCATTCACTTCAATGGTATATTTGACATTTTCACATAGTATCTCTACGCATAGTAGGTTTTTCAGGTTGAGCGAGAACGCGACCCCGGGCTTTCGCCAACTACCTATGATTGAAAGGGTAAGTTTTATTGAAAGTGTATTTTCGGTAGCGGACTCATGAAATGTTAAAATATTCAGTCTAATCCTCGCTTTGTGTGGAATCGTCGAATGTGCTCTGCATTTAGTGCTGTGCCTGAGGTGGGCTAGTTGGAATTGTCTTAGTTATTAACACTTTTCACAAATACAGTTGGCTCGCTACACTCTTCCTGTCATCTATGGATTTGTCGGCATTCGCCAGTGTGTTATTAGGGGAAGTAAATTCAAGCTGGCTATAATTTCTCGTCGTTCCATTCATAGGTGAGTTTTAGTTTTGCTGTTATTTTTAAATTAAGTTTTAACATCCCGTTAAGAGCTGGTGTTCGCTTTCACATGAGAGGTACAGATGTTCAGGGAAATAGTGCCAATTTTGTCGAAACCGAACAGATTGTGGAATTCGACAAAGACGCTAATGTTCTCAACAGATGTCTCACTTCCTTCCTCCAGGTAATTTCCTTTATTAATCTGTCATTGCCTTTACGTTGAACATTTTTGAAGACCCGTGGTTCAATTCCTCTATATTGGTCGCAGCGTCCAAATTTAAAGTGGCAGCCACAGCCTAGCATGAGACCAGCAGATGATCAGCTTGAAGCCTATCGTAACCATATGCTCATACAGAAACAGCACTACGGTGGAAGACATGTAAGTTTGCTGTAATTCTTAATTTAAACATTTTTTTCAAAATTTGAAAATTATTAATGTATTAAGGTCATCTTAAATCTAGTCAACCAGAATGGGAGGGAAAAAAGATTAGGTGGTGAGCTTGAGCGGGTATCTTCGAAGGCCAGTCTAGACTTTGTCAAGTAATATTTTGCTATTCTTGCGTGTTATAAAATCATTTTTATTGCAGGTATGTCGGTTTTGATTTCCATCGACAGTGTCATTCACTTAACTGGGATCGTCTAACTGTGCTTCGAGACATGTTGGCGAGTGATATTCGTGAATTTGGGTGAGAGGCTACAATCAAGTTTTTAATTATTTGTAATGTTGCGACAATTGTCAACTTGTTTAGTTTTTTCTATTCTCAAACAAACAATCCCGCAGTAGAAGATGAGCATCAGACGGGCTTTTTCCGCACTAATTGTATGGATTGCCTCGATAGGACAAATGTGGCGCAAGCGATATTGGGTGAAGGAGCTCTGCGCTACCAGCTAATTCGTCTTGGTATTATTGATAAGTCAGTTCCAAACCTTGAAATGATGCAGGATTTCTTACGCGTCTTTAAAAATCGTGAGTTCATTGTAGCCTGTTATTATGACTGTAATTGTTCATCTTTTAGTTTGGGCAGATAACGGCGATGAATGTAGCAAGCAGTATGCGGGTACAGGTGCTCTTAAAACAGACTATACAAGAGGTGGTAAGCGCACTTTAAATGGAGCGCTGCAGGACGGGTACAACACAGTGACGAGATACTTTAAAAATAATTTCACGGATGGATATAGACAAGTAAGTGACTGCGGTTTTTATTAGTGTATTTCATATGTTGCATTAGGATTCGATTGATTTATTTCTCGGAAATTATGTTGTGGATCCCCAAGATTTGCCTTCGCGCTTTGAAAATAACATGCTTAACAAGATGAGTCGCCCTCTTTCTGCTATCCACCAATCGCGTAAAACCAATTCTCATTCCTTCGAGGCTTGGGGATCAAATGTGAAGAAGCTCACTGACGTTCTCAGCAAGGTTAGATTCATTATAGCTTGTGATACAAAATATATGTTGCTCTTTTTAGTTTTCGAATCTGATTGTAAAGGAAGGGGAAGGTTCATAAGCTTCTCAGATTCATTCGTGAAAGGGAAACATTTGACCAAATTGCTGTTCAATGACTCTATTTATTGCCATTATGTTGTTAGCAGTCAACTGGTGAATAAAGGAAGATGCGGGTCATTTATCGTTTTTGATTGCTGCTTGCTCATTAAAACGTGGGTACCAGGGCTGAAGCTCGGAAAAAGTCAGAAAACCAGAACAACTTCTCTAGCAGTCAAGTCACTGTATAACTCCACCTAAAAAAGATCATTGGAAAAACCTTAGGGTTTTACCATATGCATATAAATGTACATACCGTATTTCCTCTAATAGAAGCCCCCTCTCCAATAGAAGCCCCCTCTCTAATATAAGCACCCCTTAATATAAAAAAGATTTCATTTGGATTCGCGCCTTTTTTGTTGACAATTTTTTTGTGATTCATTACATACATAGAGCGTTTAGAGACTCTCTTTATAAAAACGTCAGAAAAAACGTTTCACGTGAAATTTTGCGACGGCGAATTTCGTCAATGGCGAAAACCGTGACGGCAAATCAGCCCCGTCCCATATATAAGCCCCTCTCCAATAGAAGCCCCCGTTCTAATAGAAGCCCCCCCCTTGAGGCTGAGTGAAAAATATAAGCCCGGGGCTTCTATTAGAGGAAATACGATATATGCATATAATATTCGCGTCATTATGTAAGGCTTTGCTTAGTTTTTGCTATTTGTTTATTTTATTTTATCATATTTTCACGTTAGTTCGGAAATTCGCTAATATTGGAGACTTCTGTCTTCAGTCTCTTTTCAAGGTATCCTTGTTAGATGTCACGCTGAAAATCAAAACAAAGTGTGGAGGGTGGGTATGTAGGCTTAAGAGATGATAGGTGAAAAAATTCGAGGCTTCAACAATTCCTATGTACATATACATGAGTAAGAACAAGGGAAAAATTGACCTATAACATTGACCTACAACGCTATCAAAGGAAGAGTGCTGAAAAAAAGATAAACCCGGAAAAAGAAATTTTCTGAGCTCATTTCTTCAAAAAGCTCAAATTTCGAAGCCCATCTTGCCGAAAACGGAAAATTCCCAAAAAAGCTCCCGAAAAGTAAAGTTGCCGAAAGCGGGAAATGCAGGAAACGGAAATTTTTGAAGCTCGCGCTTTTCCGAACTGCTGATACCGAAAACCAATACGGCCCAAATTTCGGTCCGACGAAATTTTGTCACGTACCGAAAGCCGCAACCCTATTTCCATTCTATTACCCTTGGTAGGAGCAAAATCAAACTGTTAGTACCTCTTAACGAATAATCGGAGCTAGTGTAATATACCCTCATAGTAGCGTCGAAAAATCTCTTTATATAGATGGAATTGGTATCCATCGTACCCCCTGTATTCAATCTGGGTTCACCTTTTCTCAAAAAATTGCAGAAACGGCCAACCTTGCCTTTTTCCTTTGCTAGGTGCTCATTGACCATTTGCAATTCTGCTTGAAGTCTCAAATTTTTGCTTTTGTATCTGCGGGCAGTCTCTTTGTAAGTCTTGCATTTGCCATTAACTCGTCTCAATTGTTGTGTGCATAACTAAAAATGCCTTTTTAAATAAGTACTCAAATATAAATTAGTCATAAAGCTCTACCTGAACTAAGTCAGTAGGCATAACATCAGAATCGGAATCATAATCGGTGTTTTCAAATTCTTCTGCTCCATTGGTTGTGCGGCCACCAACATCTGAAGTCGAGGAGACCGATGGAATTGGTGGGAACTGGTTTGTCGGGCTAGGATCTGCGCTGCCGTATTCCGAGGTGGGATGGCGGTATTTGGTGTCACAGTTGGCTCTGAAAAAAATGATCGTTGTCAGAAATTAGTTAATAGACGGCCCCCCGAGCGGCAATTCGGAACTTGTTTACTTGGCGGGGTCCCTTTTTTGGTCAACTGTGAATAGTGTTCAGACGTCTCCTAAGTAATTTTTATACGCTAAAACCGATAAAAAAGTTCTTTCCAAACAATTTCCGTACTAAAAAGACATGTTTTGAAAAAAAATTTGGTTATCGAAGGTTGACCAACTGCCTTGGTCCCCCAAGGTAGGCTTAGGCTTGGGCTTAGGCCTAAGCCTAAGACGGTAGCATTTAATTTTCAAACTATTTATATTTTCTTTCTATTTTTTGTATTTTGAAGGTACCAGCACACCCTTTTACGTTAATTACTATTTAATCTCTCAATGTGAAATTGGTTTAAAAAAATTGTCAGTGAGAGATGTCGTGCACGAACTATAAACATGTTTGTACATGCGTTAGATGCTAAAACGGTTTTTGGTTTTTAGATGATTTTTGGCGTTTTCCAGGAGAGGGGGCAGTGTAGCTCTTTTCTCGAGAACTCTTCAATCTCGGAATTCACTGTATTCGCAAAATAAATAGCCTGAGCAGACAAAATGGTGATAAAAGGGGAAATATTCGTTAAATCGAGAGTGACTATCAGTAGAAATTCCAAAAAAGGTTCTTTAAATCAAGACTTTCGTTAAATTGAGAGTTTCCTTAAATCGAGGGTAAGCTTTACCTTATTTGAGACTTAACCAACCATATCCTGTTTGGAGTTTCGTTAAATCGAGAGTTTCGTTAAATCAAGGTTTTGTTAAATCAAGAGTTGAGTGTAAGAGGTTTAGGAGGACGCCCAGAAAAAAATTGCATAATGGTTTAAATTGTGCAACCGTTTCACTGTTGTCTCGCATTTGACTTCACCCCACATTTAACCATGATTTGCTGTCCGGTATAATGACTGTGTTCTGCAGTCAGCCTTGAAGACAATGGTCTAGAGTTAACCCACCTAGAGTGATTGCTGCCGCCGAATATTCTTTGACGAAGAGGATTATAGGAGTTACTAAAATTTAAATTTATAAAATGTTCATTATCGTGCAAGCTATAAAACCCACTTGTCAACTGTATGGCTAACACCAACTAGAGAAGAGTGTCCTCTAACACTGCCATGCCCAGACGTTCTAGATGGCTGAGCAACCATGCTTCTCGGATTTGAAGATTCCTTATATCGCTGTCTTTGCATGCTTCCTACGTCACCTGCCTCCGCATTTGATGAGGGTCTTGGGGCGTAGTTCTCGTAGACTTCGTGGATTGTGGGATACTGCTGCTGATGATGATGGGAGTGGTTGTTGAAGTGACGATTGGAACCGTAGCTGGAAGGTGGAGAATGGTGACGAGAATGCCGAAGACTGGCGACTGAGGCTGGTACTGGAGGGTGGGAAGCACCTCCGGCTGAAAATCACTGGTTAAATATGAGTCTAGTCGACCATTCCAAAAGCTGTAGCCACAATTAACTGTGCGTAAATTTATGTGTAAGCTACGTTGACCAGATAACAATAAGGACAATACGAGAAAATGCCCAGTTTTGGGGAAAAAATGCCCAGATAATGTGAAAAAGTGCCCAGAGAATGTGAAAAATTTTATATCCAGGGTGTATATCCAGAAGTAGGCACATTTTTCAAAACTGGGCACTTCTTTACAAAAACTGGGCACTTTTTAACAAAACTGAGCACTTTTTTCCCAAAACTTGCCATTTTTACGTATTTTATTTTTGTCATTGTTATTTGTTAATGTCCAACCAATAACTTACGGCAAGATCTTGACGATTTTTTAGTCTTGGGAGCAGTCACGACATCATATGGAGACTGAAACCACTTAGATTTGCTCCAGGGAGTTGCGGCAGAAATTACTGAAGACGCCTTTCCGCGATGCTTCTGCTGCTGTGGATAGTGGCCATTCTGTGCTTGCTCTTCAAATGACGACCCTTCATCTTGCACTGACAAATCGAAGCCACCCTGGTACACACCTCCGTTGGTTGGACCATTCTTGCTGTTTTCGGATTGACTGACCCTCTGCTGGCGCATGGACGAGCTGATGGGCTTGCCGCGGTGCTAAAAACACAATGAATGATTACTGAAGGGTCACGTTGGATTTCTCTTACAATTAAGACTGGAAAGCAGTCACAACAAAACAAAGCAAGATGAAAAAGCTTACAATATTTGCCGACATGGATTCATTCTCCTTGTTGCTTCCTTTTTTCTTGCTCTTAAATAAGCTGGCAAATGCGCTAGCCATCTGGAACTCCTTGATCCGGAAAGGGAAGGGACCAAATATTGGCGAAAAAGCTGAAAATAGCAATTATTGGGATGTTCTTTTATCTGCAGACTGTAATACCGTAATTATTCTAATAGAAACCCCGGGGTTACTATTTTTCAATCCTCTAAAAATCTTGAAATTGTCGATCAAAAATAACCCTAACTCTGAAATCTTAGTCAAAAATAGGGGGTTACTGTTAGAGACGGGGTTTCTATTAGAATAATTACGGTAAATTACTGCAACAATTAACTATATTTACATTAAGCAATTACAAAAATTTAAATTTATCCAAACAAATCTGGTTGACCGGACTGGTCAGCTAACCGAAAACATGATTTTTCGGCAAATTAAGCAAAACCAAAAACTGGATTTCAAGGTAATGGTTGATTACAATCAAACCTCGTTATAGTTACACCCGGATACAGGGACACCCTCGTTATAGTGACAGCTATGCGTCGGTCCCAAACGAGGTTTGACTGTACACAGGCCAGCTTGAAAAAACCGAACTTTTAACAATAAATTAAAATTTATTTACAACTGAGGAAGTCAGTAGGTTACAGTTAATACAAGACTGTAATATGACTAGTAAAACAAAATGTGGTATTAATCAACTATAAAAATACTTTGCAACAGCAAAATGCAAAACCTTTTTAAATCAAAACTATTTTTCAAAACCCAGTAAAATGAATGAAGGAATTAAGAAAATAAAAACCAACGCCATAAAACTGGGTTGCAACCACCAGCAGCAAGGAAAACGCCTATGAAATTTTCTACTCTTCGTCTCCACAATGACAACAACAAGAACAAGTCGAAGAGAAGGGATATAACCCAAGCACAAAGCGAATAACCCCTAGATCAAAGAAAATGGCCGACGGAGAGACGACGGCGTCCTCCCCAATTTTCTCCTAGCTCAGAAAACCCATTCAAACGCTTATTTTCCCTCGCTGCCTCCCTTCCTTTCAAGGCACAAATTGACCCGTTGAGGGGCGATAATGAAACAATTTTCGGCTGGGAAAATTGACCCATAGATTTGCTGTTGGCGAAATGTTTGATTTTTTACTGCCTGGAAATATATTTTGAGCAAACTGATTTCTTGCATTTAAAGGAATTTGATGGAGACAGGAAAAATGGATAAACGCAATAAAAATGTCTACCGTGTTTTGGTTCACTTCAAAGCGGACCGCTGGTAGTTATAAAAAGAAATTAAACACAAGAAACCATGCTTGGAAACTTAGGTGTCCATTAAATGTGTAGCTGTTAGTTCCAAAACCTCCATAGGTCAAAAAAGCGAGAAACTTTTATTAACTTCACAAAACTAAATAAATATTCCACAAGAAATACGGAAGTACACATAATTCGCATTTTGATCAAACCCATTACTATGTGACATGAAATCGAAAAACTGTTTCGTCGAAAAACCGGCTCCACCCTGTTATCGCCCAAATTGTTATCGCCAAAAATCCTTATAGCTAAGACGGCTACATTTTTATTTTTTTTGTGGTAGTAATAGATAAAATATATAGATTTACCTGATCACCTAAGTAATAGTGAACGCCCGGATTATTTCGGGTGAACAAGTGAACACGTAGCTACCACAAAAAATTAAAAATGTAACCGTCTTAGCTATAAGGATTTTCGGCGATAACAACTCTGGCGATAACAGGGTAGAGCCGAAAAACCGTTTCGTCGTAAAACGGTTTTATGGTGGGGTTATCCGTCGCCAAAAAATTAACTCGCCAAACGATTAACTCACCAAAATGAATTTCGCCAAACGATTAACTCGCCAATTTCCATCTCACCAAACAGTTAACTCACCAATTTTATCTCGCCAAACAGTTATCTCGTCAAAATTAATATGACCAAACAAATCCGTTCTACGATCATACGAGCATGAACTAATTCCTAGTGAAACAGAGCAAATCGACGTCTACTCTATCTGGTCAACTGAATTCAGCAGGCCAAAGAAATTCAAGTTCGACTCAATAGCAACACTTTTCAGTCCAAACCTTTATAAGCAGCTGAGCCATCAGTTGTCCAGTGATACGACCGACTTCATCGTGGATTCAAATCTGCCTTTTGCAATTGCCGATTTTTGCGCCGTCTACTCAAAGGCAACTATGGACAAGCAAAAGTAATTTTTCTGGTTTCGTGTTAACTTATATTTTACTGAATCAGCTCGCAACACTTTGTATTTAACACTTAACACATATCTTTTTTCATATATTTTGTTTTCTTATCTCAGATGTTTTTACACCGTTTTGTAGCTGACATTTTTCTCTATCGATTGAGTGGTTAAACGGGTGGGGTTATCCTTCGCCAAAAAGTTAACTCGCCAATCGATTGTTTCGCCAAAACGATTAATTCGCCAAAATACATTTAGCCAAACGATAAACTAACCAAACTGAGTCTCACCAAGATACATTTTGCTAAACGATTAATTCACCAAAATGAGTTTCAACAAACAGTTAACTCACCAATTGATTAACTCGCTAATTTTATTTCGCCAAAGGATTAACTCGCCAAATTTCTTCTGGCCAATAATCAACTGACCATGTTCTTTGTCGCCAAACCGTTAACTCCCCCATTTTACTTACGTCACATGATTATACACCATTTTGCACTTTTACTTATTTTGCACTCATTTTCAACCTCAATTGTCTGTTTATTATTAATTTTTAGAACTCTAATCGCTATGGACATTGACTGGGACGCACTGAGCAGTGACGAAGAAGAGGAAAACTATGATGATCACGTAAATCAAATGAGAGAATGCTTTTACTCGATTCCAGCAGAGCAAAGAGGTGTTATCAAGTGGTTTGACTCCAAAAGAACTAAGACTTCAAGGTATCATCGGCGTCTCTTGAGTTACAACAGTAAGTAGTGTACTTTATATTCCACAAGTCTTAAGCGTTGTTTAATTTAGATTACATCTTTAACTTTCGGTACAAGAGTTCTGCTCCAAAAAGAGGAAGAAAAGGGAAGAAAAAAACAGAAAAGCAAATTTATCAGTGCCAGAGGTTCCGCAAAGACGATATATACTGCCGTAAACGAGTCGTTCTGCGAGATGGAGAATATTACGAAATGTCCCAGGAAGAGCACAATCAAATCCAATTGATGTCGAGGTTTATGAGCTCACAAAGAAAGCGATTGATATAGCCAAAACTAGCATGCTGGTAAGTAATTTGTAAGAGTCTTCAAAGAGAAATAAAAAAAGGTTCTCATTTAGCTCGCCCATCGGGACATTCTCACACACACACCACACACTCTTTAAATTACAAATTGCTCTAGTGCAGCAAAAAGTGCTATCGAGGCAGAATTAATTTATCACAGCTGATCAAGAGGGCACGTCAGGTAAAATGTTCATATTGAGTGAAGACTTCTAGCAAAAATCATTTGCAACTTCAGGCAGCTAACTGCTATCCCAGAAGTAAGGCTTGTGCTAAGTGAAGTTTGGAAAAACCTCTCCGACGGATCGCATTTCGTAATATACGACTCCGGATCAGCAGTAGAAGAATGGCAAGGATCACACCAACGATGTATTGTCCTGTCCTCAGTTGGCTGTATGGAGGTAAATTTTTAGTGAGCTATCTAATTAATGAACTGATAGTTTTCTAGGAGCTAGTTCATGCTCGTGTTATTGCTCTCGATGGAACTTTTAAAACCAGCGGCGAAGGTTTTGTTCAGAACTTCTTTTTTCATGGATAATAAATGGGTAAGTAGTATAGAGTATTCAGCAAGTATCAACAATTATGTATCAATAAATTTTAGTAGCTTCGTTCCTATGGTGAATGCACTGATGACACGTCGCAGGACTGATGACTACGTTGTTATCATGGAGAAGCTTTCTTTGTGGATGATGAATAACATAGATGGATTTCGTGGTTGGGCCCCACAAGTGATCCTTTCTGATTTTGAACCTGCAATTTACGCTTCAGTGGATGCGGTTTTCGGTGGTAATTTTTAGCTTCACCTTCGTCAAAAACTATTTTCAGGCCTGATCCCTAGAGTCCAACATCGTGGTTGCAACTTTCATTTCGAGCAAGCAATCCTAAGGCGTCTTTTTAAAACTAAGAATTTGAAAAACAAGTGAGTGAACTTATTATTGCTCATTATCCAAATGCAGTGTTATTCATGACAACAATATTTTTCAGGTACT
The DNA here is from genome assembly GCA_029231635.1 of Ditylenchus weischeri. Classification (NCBI taxonomy): domain Eukaryota; kingdom Metazoa; phylum Nematoda; class Chromadorea; order Rhabditida; family Anguinidae; genus Ditylenchus; species Ditylenchus weischeri. The sequence continues at coordinate 53,734 of JAMRYI010000374.1, forward strand.
GCTCATGTTCTCGATTCAATCAGTATATTTGCAAGATGATCACCCTGGCCTTTATTCCTCAAGAATGCATATATGAATCGTGGAAGCATTTGATGAACATGGATTATCGAGAGCACAAGGACAAATTCAATAACGAACCATTGAGCGTGCGTTCGTAGACGTTCCAGAGAGAATGAGCAAACATTGGTACCAACATATTTCCACGCCTGTTGATAGATCCTAAACAGCAAAATTAACCGATTTAACTAAGCCATATGATAATCACATACCAATGTAATACTTTCGGAACCAATCAAGAATAGGATCCATTTCTTCCGGCAGCAATTCTTCTAGCTCAGCGAATACGGGCATCACATCCTCTGGTTTGACAAAGGCCATAGCTGTTATCATTCCTTAAAAATTTTTCATGTCAAACCAGAGTAAAAGTAGAAAACTCACGGCATTTCACAGCAAAATCTGGTTCCATCTCGTAGCGTCCTTTGAGCCCAGCAGCCCCACACCTCGGATTCCGGAAAGACCACCTCCAGTGCGCTCATCACAGCCATCTCAAAGTCGATAGAGACACTTGAAGGAATAAAATCAGGCCAAATTCGTCGAATCATGCGGAAAAGCTTTTCATAAATTGCTTGGGACTTGCTCGAGAGAAGTGCGTACAAGACGGGAAATACGTATCCCCCTCTTTCAGCAAGTACTACTATGTAGACCTAAAAATTATTCGGTAATACTTTTTACCATTACCCAACAAACCTGTTGAAACGGAGCGGGAGTTATTTTGAATGTCCCGTCCATGAAAACTACCTTCATATTTTCTGACCAATTTCTGTTGCTTGTGCGTCCAAAGAGCAATAGCCTTAAAACAAAATTCATCTTTGAAAAATATTTTCAATTATTACCTGTTTCCCACTCTGATCAGATTCATCCCCAGCAGAAAAAGCTCCGGATCGTTTTTGGCAAAAGTGTAGTTCTTGGCAGCTTCAGGAAAGACAGATACCATTTCAATTGCAGTAACGGTTCCTTCAGTAGCATTTTTTCTTTTTCTCTGGACCATATGTCTTGACGCACTTTTGTCGAGTTTTGCTTGAACTGCCTCCTCCACGCCAATCAAAACTCTGTTGAAAATCTGCGCTGGACGCTAAAGGTAGAGTATTAATAAGCACCTTGTCTTAAACAATCTCACCTCGAGAGAGTATTGACAGCAGAATCCTTGATTGTGTTTTTGATAGCTCGAACAGAAACTTCTGTTGCTGACTTGTTGTGACTGTGAGCCCCGACTGTCTTCAAGATCACTCCTGTGGCCATGATGGTGTGAACGCTGGCTTTGCACTCGCATTCGTCGACTTTGACGCATTCCCAGTATGTTTTGGTCTTGTAAGACTTGTCCTTCCAGTAAATGTAGCCTTCATGGATAAGCACTTCTTTGTTCCTATTAGATTTCGACTGAAGAAAGACCTAAACAACTTCATGAGCACTTAAAGAAGTATCAAATTATTAGTTACCGCCTGGATAACAGCTGTTGGCGATTCAGTCTCTTCATTGTTTGGCTGTACCACCACTTCATCCTGCTGTTCTTCATCACTTTCATTGCTGTAAACACCATAGTCATCATCCAACTTTTCTAGAACTCTTTGGAATACGTAAGCCATAGCAATTCTAAATACTTTTCATAAAACGTACTAAAAAATTAACATCTTAAAACATGGGACAAACAGAAGAAGTAACAGACATGACGAAACATCAACTCATGTAGTATGTGTCCTGGGTGTTCTTTAGTTGGTCTTAGGAGCTCAACCCCAATATTCCCACAAACAACCACCACATTCCTAAACCCCTTGCTTCCAGCTAGCTGGTGATGGTGTTTATCTGATTGTATTAGTGTATTGTGGGTGGACCATCTTCCGCTTGTCGGAAGATGGATGCCCTTTATAATGTGCAGCTAGCTGTTGGTAAATCACTTTGTATTTGGTCTATCCTATCCTATTTGCTTGCTCCCGTTTAGCTAATAAACTAATTCCAACCAACTGTATTTGCTGTCCACATAAAGGATTAAAGATCCATCGTACCTACTCCCTAGTCTGCAGCTTGGGTTGGGACCTTAAAATTATTACTCTCAAGATTGATCCGTTTAACGAAATTCTGTTCATAACACAACTTTATTCAAATTGTAAATATTTTCGGGGAAACAAACATTTCAGGGAAACGAAAATTTCGGGGAAATGTTACTTTTCGGGGAAATGAACTTTTCGGGGAAACGAACCTTTCGGGGAAATGGTTTTTCGGGGAAATGCGCGTGTCCCTATCGAATAATCCTATCGAACTTCTTTGAAGTAAAATAAAATGGCCTAAAAATCGAAAATTTAAAAGCGGAATCGGTCAGTCTCGTGGGAGCTAAGAAAACACAACGGATCTGCAAAACATCGATCCTCGGTTGAGATAAAGGTCTTCAGAGCCAAGGGCCGTTTAATAAAGAAAATACGGCATCTATTAGAGCAGAATACACGATAATAAGAAAAAATACAATTAAACAAGCGCACTACAAATTTGGACGGAGCATAGATAGTTCTTGGATACTTTATTCACAGAATTTGGATGAACATTAGTATGAGTTTATGCACTGTATACTTGATTATTTCGAAACAAGCGATTTACAAGAGCACAGCTTCTGCGATGGCAGCAGTCACACAATATGGATCACAGTTTGAAGCAGGACGACGATCTTCAAACCAACCCTATAAAGATCAACTAAATATACACAGTGGTTGGCTACCGCTTACTCTTCCTTTTTGCTCGACACTGCGTTGAATTCGGACACTTGCACTCCGGTCTCCGACCCCCCAAGTGAACTTTTCGACGGAGGATGTTTCGAATTTGCCAGACAGACGCTTGAGATTGTCTTCACCACCACGAGGATCGTAAACTTCGAGGTGCTTTTGATGATGTTTCTCCAACTTGGGCATGGCTGCTTTTATTGCTTTGATTCCACCTAAAAAAGGAAATGACTAAGATTGCGGGTAAAGTTGAAGCAGCGAGGCTACCTTCAGCGCGCATACTGGCTGAACTGAAATTAGCGTGACAACCGGCACCGTTCCACTCCCCGATAGTAGTCACAAGAGGCTTGGGATGAAGACTGATCGATACTCCGAATTGCTCTGCAGTTCTGTCCATCAGGTATCGGGCCATCCACAACTGATCACCCATAGATATTCCCTCGCATATTCCAATTTGGTATTCAGCTTGACCAGGGGTGACTTCTGAAGTAAAGCGTAATTCGGATGGCCAAATTATTGAAAATGGAAGAGTTACCGGCATTCGTTCCACAAATTTCAATATCGGCATGGAGACAAGCTCTATAGTGGGCATCAATTACTTCACGACCGAACATCCTATCAGCGCCAACACTGCAGTAGTAGGGACCTTGAGGAGCTGGAAAACCATTCTTCGGCCAACTGTAACAACAAAAAGTTAGGAAAGTGTTGAGAACTACACGATCTACCCGAGAGGATATCCATCTTGATCAAGCATTAAGTATTCTTGCTCCATTCCAAACCATGGCCTCTCTGCGGCACATGAATCCATGATGCGCTTGCATTCCTCACGATGATTGCTTTCTAAAATTTTGATCATATAAAGTGTAAACATAGACAGCCAAAAAATAGCGTACTTGTTGGTTTTTCGTCCTTATCATAGGTAGCACAGAGCACAAGACGATTTTGACCACCGAGAAACGGATCACGATAAATGGCCACTGGTTTCAAGCACAAGTCTGAGTCATGTCCACTAGCTTGTTCCGTTGAAGATCCATCGTAGGTCCAGTCGGGGAAGTCTAAATAAGCAATCCTAAACATTTTTCCGCACTTGGGTACTGTGCAAAATTACCTTTGACATCTTTTGGCACAAACGGTAGAGTTCTAGTCTTCTCACGCAAATTTTCGCCTGATCCGTCGATCCACACATAGGTCGCCTAAAATAGTTTATAATCTGTAATTTAAGAAAGATTGAAAATTTGACTCACTTGGCACTTGATTGGATGTGGAGGCAATCCAAGAAAACGATTGAAAACAGCTCGTCCCAGAGGAAGCTTGGACATTGTTTTTTTAGAGGCAATCAACAGCGAAGACAACTGATGGTGAGAAGCTTGCCAAGAATGCTAAACACAGATGTACGGTCAGCTAAAAGCTAAGCGCTTTTTCATTCTGAGACAAAATCTCAGACGGATTGCTATTTCAACCAATTTTTACAAAAGGGTATACTTTTTGGCTAAAATTGATTTCCAGTAGTAAAGTACTGATTTCGTGCAGTAAATACATAAACATGAGTATTTTACTCGGTGTTTTTACACGGTCACGGACAAATGCCCGCGCCAAAATTTGCCCTGGCTTTAAAAGCGGCCAAAATTTGCCCGGGCTTTAAAAAGGGCTAAAATTTGTCCGGAACTAAATTTTTTTGAGTTTTGGTAAAATCGCCCAAATGCCCAATCTAAAGGCTGAAACAACTGTACTATTCAACCCAAAATCGTGTGCTGAAAACGGTTTTTGTTAAGACCAAAACATTGTTTCTCAATACTTTCCCAGGATCTCCATACTCTGGCCAGATACCCATTCCGAGGTGAACGACCCAAAATTTAAGCGAATTTTTCTGAATGAGCAAATAATCATTTCTATCGTGACTGAAACGATGTCCTGAATACATTAGTGAATATTTAAAGGTTTTTCTGTTGCCAAATTTTTCAGGTTGTAGTCAATTGTCCAGCTGGACGTCCACCTGGAGGGGCCTCCAAAATTTTGAGGTTACAAGTTCGAATCCTGGTGGTAGCAGACATTATATTTTCTTGAAAAACAGTACCCACTTCGAGGTGGACGACCCCAAATCATAAGTCGAAGGTCGACCAGTAAGCTTCAGGGTGAGTGAGAAAACCACCTGGTACCTCCCATGTATGAGTCCACCTCTAAAATCTGAAATTTTGGATTTAGCTATAAGTAATTAAAAATCAATGTACCTTATACGAAATTGTGTCCTGAAGATGGTTTTATAATGCTAAAACAGCGATTTGAGTTGCAAGAACCTCAGTTTTGTAGTAGTTTTATGCTCCTTAGGGCGTCCAGGTAGTGCTCAGGTTGTTGTACCTAGATAGAGGTACTAAGGTGTTAGACTGTGTACGAATTGGTTGTGTACGGATTGACCTATGGATGAATTGACCTGCGAATGAATTAACCGTGGACGAATTGATCGCATGCCCAAATTTTAGTACTGGGCAAATTTTGGCCACTTTTAAGGCGGGCAAATTTTGGCCGAGCAAATTTTGGTCCGGGCAAATTTCGGTCCGGGCAAATTTGGCGCGGGCAAATTTTGTCACGTACCGGTTTTTACAATCGTAAAATTTATGTTTTTCGGTTCTACATCTAGCCCTGAATCTCTAGTTTCTGATGAGCTATTAACTGGCTCTGTGTGTTTAGAAAAAAATCGAAAAAAATCTATTTTTATAAAACTACGTTTTGTTTTTCAAAAACATTAGTTCTCTCACTTTTACAGAACACATCGAGCCAGTTGATAGCTCATCAGAAACTAGAGATTCAGGGCTACGAGTTGATCCAAATAAAGAAATTTTAAAATTGTAAAAACATCGAGAAATACTCATGTTTATGTATTTACTGCAGGAAATCAGTAATTTACTGCGGGAAATCAGTATTTTGGGGTGTGTTTTCAGGTGGACACGGGCCGGCCCGGCGGGCTTTGGGCCGGGCCGTACCTGCTGCGGGCCGGGCCCGGCCCTGAAGCCTCGTGTAATTTCTCATTGAAGTTCCCGCCGAAACCACCCAACCGAAGATTCATTATAGGGTTGCCGAAAATACCGATTTTCGAAATTCCGGGATAAATATCGGTACTTTTTCGGTATCTTTCCTAATAAAAGCGCGTAAAAAACGTACTCTTCACAAAAATCGAAAAAATACCGGTATTTTCCCGAGATTAATACCGGTGTTAATCTTTTTCCGGCAACTCTACTTCATCATCAAATTTACTTTGCTCCAGCTCTGAAGAAGACTATCTCACTGACAAGTTTCTCAATGGAAGGCGCGGTACTTTTATAGTTCCCCCCCCATACTCGGATTTCTTGAAAAGTGACCAAAAATCACCCCCGAGCTCATTTTTTTGCTCAACACGATAAAAGAAACATTTCTAAACACTTTCTGAATAAAAAAAAATTATATTTGTAAAAATTTTTCGACTCACACATTCAATGAAAAATGGCCTTTTTCTGGTATTTTCTGGTCATTTTTATGGGTATTTATCACATTTTTCTTGCTGGAACTTGGCAAAAAGGCCTCTAAATGCATTTTCAACCAAGAGTCTTGCTCGGAATTATGTCTAAGGTGAGTGAGTGCGCGCATCTCTAACCCGTCAAGGGGGCGCATGGGGCTTGGTGGCTTGGGGTTGAGATGCGCACACCCACATACCTTAGACACAAATCACTCGAAAGTGACTCTGGATGCATAAAAAACATATGCATACCAGAGTTTCTTTATGCGGTAGGCTCCAGAAAGTAAAAACCTGTTCAAAATCGATCATTTTTATTTTTATTTAATTTTGGAAATGTTTACTTTAAACTACTGACGTATACTTGTAATATATTTTTTTATTCAGAAAGTGTTTAGAAATGCTTCTTTTATCGTGTTGAGCAAAAAAAATGAGCTCGGGGGTGATTTTTGGTCACTTTTCAAGAAATCCGAGTATGGGGAACTATAAAAGTGCCGAAGGCGCTCACTCACCCCCTATGCCACTTTCGGATGTTGAAGGAGAAGGCGAAAAAGAGACCGGAGCCCTGTTGATCTTTAGGGGGCAACATTTTGCCTTGGTCCCCCATGTTATTTTTTCTTGGAAAATCACTTAGTCCTCCCTGTTGTTTTTCATCAAGTAGTTGACGATTGCAATTACACTTGATGCCAAATATTTTGTGTTAGCTTTTTAGAACAAGGATACACCACAAGAATATGGCTTTTCGGAAAAACCCTAGAAGAAACACCCAAACCACCAGCATGTACTCGGACCACAAGCGGGCACCCGAACCACAAGGATGCCCCGAACCAACAGCATACACAAGAATCTGTATTCCGCCAGAACTGTCGCGCCAAAGGATGGGATTTTCTACGATGCTCTTCCAGCAAATGTCTATTATTTATAATATAATGTGAACAATTTACCTTGTATGAGTTGCTGGCACTGTTTGTTGATTTGGTATGTAATGGATAATCAATAAAATGTCTGATAAACTGATGTTAAAAAAATTACATACAAGTCTACAAAGTTTCTCTGGTGCTCTATTTGTAAGAAGTTCATGCTGAAGGAGGGAGGTTAAATATCGTAAGCCAATGTTTTATTAGTTTTGAAAATTATTTTTGTAATTGCTTGTAATATTCTAGGCGTCATCGTTCTACCCATTTGAAGCCCGAGAAGCCATCCAAGGCACAGAGGCATCCAAGGCACTCAAGAAATGTCGAAAATTTTTTGACTATATCTGAAGTAGGGCCGGGCCGAGGACTAAGAAGTGCGGCCGGGCCGTCAAAATTCGGCCCGTGTCCACCCCTGCAGCATACTTTTTGTGTACCAAATTTACTTCTTTTTGACCCAATTTTACTCTTTGTTGTCCCTAACTTTGTTCTCGACACGAAATCAACAATTTTTTTTAAATTCAGTCATTTATGTTTGAAATTCATGGGTAAAGAAAGCGTTGCTACTCATTTGCGCCCAACTCGTTTGCGCCCACTCATTTGCGCTCAACTCATATGCGCTCAACTCGTTTGCGCCCAATCATTTGCGCCTACTCATTTGCGGCCACCTCGTTTGCGCCTACTCATTTGCGGCCACCTCGTTTGCGCCCAATCATTTGCGCCTACTCATTTGCGGCCACCTCATTTGCGCCTACTCATTTGCGGCCACCTCGTTTGCGCCCACTCATTTGCGCCCGCTTTGTTTTCAGATGTTATATAAAAAAAAAACGCAATCTGGGCTGAGATTATTTCTCGGTCCTGAGATCGATCTGGAATAAGATTACTCGTTATTCAGTTAAGAAAGATTAATTATATTGATTTAAAAGTATGTTTGTTTACTAAGATTGGTGCAGGCTTGGTCTCGCTAAGTTTAGATTCTCATTAAAATTTTGACAAGAATAAATTAAGGATGATAAAAGACAATTAGTATTGGATTAAAATACCGAATAACGCATTTTTATTCCCAAGACTGAACAAGTAAGCAACTCAATGAAAGTAACACATCAATAACAACAATTTAAAGATTTTCTTCATCTTCTTCATCGCTTCCATCTTCTTCCTGTCGCACAAACGGAAACTTAAAAAGGTGATGTTGGACAGCTTTCAAGAAATCTATTCTTCGATCCGACTGATAACCTGAAACCAAAAGCTTTATGTTGGCCTCACGCATCTCATATTCTGGTCGGCGTGGCTGACGAAGAAATTCCGCTGGATTCACTCTGGCCCTAAAAATAAACAAAGAAATAAAAATTCAGATTCTGATTACTAAAATGAAGGCAAATATACCGCACCACCAGTTGACGCGTCTTTTCTTCTTCGGCCTTCAGACGAACAATAAACTGGCTTAGATTCATGTGCAAGTTATGAAAGCGTTCGTTGAATCCCTTATGCCATCCCTCTATGTGATTCTTGGTTCTCGGTAGTCCATTTATCGCAGCAGCATTGCAATTCCACAGTTTGATCGGAAATAGGCCATCGGCTGGTATTCCACGAACACGGCGGCGGATGTATGTTTTCTCAAAGCAGTGCAAGTAGACTAGAAAAGATTGTAAGCAACCAATAAGCAGGTTTCAAGGTTCAGTTCTTGAAACACTGGCGTAGTTAGCAAGGCTTTTTTTATTTGAACAAAGCATTAAGCCACATCTTTTTCTGGAAGGGATAGTAGACACCGCAGAAGTTCACGAGCATCGGTAACATCGTAAGCGGCTCGGAGGTGCTTCGACTAAAGCGAATAACATTTCAGTGATAAAAAAATACTTACCATTAAAATTCTTGCCTGTACATTGGCAAATGCGTTTTTGGACAGATTGAAAAGGCAGAAGCTAGCAGAAAAATCTTCAAAAACTTCATCTAATGCATTGATGGTAGCGGACTCAAAATCTAAATGTCAAGACAGCTTTAAATCACAGCAATGTCATACAAAAAAGCTAACCTATCATAACTGACTGTGTATGGAGATCGAGATTTTTCAAAACACGGAACATTCGCAAATAGGTAGCAGTGGACTTGTCTGACAGCAAAGTGTATACGCATGGAAGCGTTGTTTCCCCAGTGAAGACATTGATAGTGTAGAGCTGAACGAAGTGTTTTGGTGCGCAGAAAAAAGTTCCATCAAGCCCAACGATTGTAATATTAAAAAATTAAATTATATTTAAAAATTTGAATTTATTGGCTTTTGATTTAATGTCTTGGATATAGTTCATGTATAATTCGCGTATTTCCTCAACTCTTTCAGTGGCTGTCAATTTTTACTTTGTCATTTGCAGAGCTCAAAAAGCTAGAGATTTCAACACCAAGAATTATCAATTTATTGGGGGTATGGGAAACCCGAACAACACAAAATCATAGTAATACATGCGTATCATCTTTTTCATCAAATCTTCGTCACCGATCAATTTCTTTTCGTAAACTTTTATCTCCTCTTTGTCAAATGTGGAGTGTGGTGTTCTGCCTTGAGAGCTTTGATTTCTGATGAATTCTATGGCACTCTCAGTCACATTCATCTTTCTCAACTGCTCGAAAAGCTCATCAAAGAAGGATTGCACGCCTGCAATCAACAACAGTTATCCCATGTTTTTTTTTACTTTAAAAAATGGTTTAAGTATAGGATGGTATTTAATTTTGACCGCTAATCTGTAAAAAATGCCCGCTAATGTGAAATTTGCACGTCTATTTAATTTTTGTGCTAATTTTTTCCAATTTTTGAATTTTGTTTGCACTATCATGTAGCTCAGAATCTCAGCTTTCTAACAAGCTATCTAACTATGCTGAATAAATTTAGAAACGTAAACATTTAGGGGTTTGAAAAAATAAATAAAAAATTGAAGTTACTTCATTCAAACCCTTAGATCTCTACATTTCTGAAACTGTTCAATGGAGTTTGATAGCTCGTTAAAAAGCCCAGATCCTGGGCTACACGATGATATAAAAATATTTGGAAAATAACCAAAAAATTGAAAGAAAATGCCAAATTAAAATTAGCGCGCATTTTTCACAGATGCGGGCAGATTTAAATATTATCCTAAAGTATACAGTCTGGCAACGATCCCAAAATTTTAATAACTTTTGAGGTCGCATTATTGTAAAGTTCAGAAAAGCACAGGGTCTCTCAAGAATTTCTGATGATTTTAAAAGGTCATGAGTTCATTGTGGAAGTAGGCTTTCGCGGGTATATATTTTTTGTGGTGTATTATGGCAAAACGCATTTTTTGCTTGGTTTGGGTAGTATGGCTTGTGAATGCACACGTGCCGAAAAACAAGCAGACCAATCGAAAATCGTGTTTTTGACAAAATGTACTACAAATATTATACACGGCAAATATCCAGGATGATCATCGTAAGGAATCAAAAAAATCGTAACGAAAATCATTCTAAAATCAATAGTACTAGATAAGGCAAAAACAAGTTTTCGCCCTACTTTTAAACTTATTTGTCGGGCGAAATTTCCCAAAACAGGGCAACTGCTATTTATAGGGTTAAATGGGCACCCTGAAAAAGTCGATTAAATTCTTAAGATTGGATTTCTATAAAAATTATGGCCGTTTTTAATCATCTAAAATCCTTCCAAACACCCTGTATTAAAGACTAATAATTAATTTATTTTAAAAGTTGATTTCTTTCTTGGTGTCAAAATAAGTTTGATGGATGCCGTATATACCGTAAAACCTCTATTAAACGGCCCCCGGTTAATTACCAGAAAACCGGTGATTTACGTATATTTATAGTCGAATTTATACAAATACCGTAAATACTCTAATAAACGGTTTCTAAAGTTAACTATTTTCAATTTTTTTTTTCAACATTGTTTATTTGAACGATCACTCATTTTGTAGAGTTTGGAAAGATCTACAAAATTAGTGGTCGTACGTTTTAAAAAATAAACAATGTTGGGGTTAAAAAAGCAAAACAAATTTGAAAATAGTTAACTGCGTTTAATAGAGGTTTTACGGTATCTAGGTACCTAGACACAGTCATGTAATAAAAGTGCAAAAGAAATGCAGTTTTGGGTGGTTGCCAAACGTGGAAACCTGCTTTATCAGGAAAAAGCGAATAAAGTGGAAGCGTCGAAAGTGGCCTGGAAAGTCACATCTCCTAAATTAGCGTTGTGTAAAAAAACCTACACCTACTACTATCACAAATCTCACCAATTTTGAGGGAAAAAATGTCGGTCATCAAAAGAGTTGAGCCTGGCTCCAGCTGCAAAGCGCACCATTCTCTGGAACTGTCTGTTCACAAAACAGGTCATGTTGGTTCGGCAGCCGTTGCATCGGGTTGGAAATCGACGCCAAGTGCGCTCCAACACACACTTGTCCACAAATGCGGACAGAAAACGATGAATCGGGTCTCTGACCACCGCTAAATGCAGCCAGTCAGACATATCTTCACTCACATTGAACTTTTGCACCAGATGGTCCACGGAGAAGGCTTCGTTGGTGAAGCCACACAGGCGGCGGTGGAACAGCTCTTGTTGATTTGGCGATGGCGCTCTCGAAACCTGCTTTCATTGAACAGGAAACAGGCTATCGCGGTTAGGACTGTTGACATGTTCTAGATGCTAACATTTTTACTTTTACGCTAGATGTAAAAAATTTTAAGAAAGCTGGGATTTCATTTAATTATCATTTTTCGTAAAAATAAATCTAGAAGAGATTAAAGGGGCATCCAAAAATTAAGACAGGGACCAGAAATTTTTTTTGAATCGTCTCATTTTCACTCGTTTTGCGTAAAATACAATATTGATGACCTTTTGCTACTTTTGAAAACTAGGCAGAAAACTTAAAAAATTTAGATGAGAACGCATGTAAAAATTTGCGAGCAAGAAAAACACTGCTGGTCTCGCCCTTCTCCGTGTAATGTACGGGCATGCCCTTTAAGACAGCATTTTATGCAGCGCTTTTTTTGGCTAAAGAGTACTTCTGCTATAAAAAATGTGAAAAATTAAAAAAAAAATTACTGGTAAATTTTAGACTTTTGAGGGCGCCTACCGTAAAACCTCTATTAATAGACCCGGGTGTATTTTTAGAGGTCACAACTCCCCAAGTCATTTGTGGCATTGTGTTTTTAGCTATGAAAAATCCAACATCTTTAGGCACACGACCACTCAAAAAATAGCCCTGTTTCTTAGCTACATTTTGAGTGGTGGTGGGCTTAAAAATGTGAGATTTTTCATAGCTAAAAACACAATGCCACAAGTGACTTGGGGAATTGTGTTCTCTGATAATAGACCCGGGTCTATTAATAGAGATTTTACGCCGTAAAATTTACAGTATCTTAACACCAGGTGTGGGGCGGAAGACTAAAAACTCAGAACAAATATTAGAACCGGAAGTAAAAAAATTTAAAACCTGAAGTTGCAAATCGGAAGACGGAAATCGGAAAAATTCAAAAAATTATTTAAAATTCTTTTTTCAAATTAACTATTTTATACAGAAATTTCCGAAATTATCCCTATTTGTTCGGAAACCAAAAATCAGAAGAAAAAAGTGCCGGAGATCGCCCCTGACATCCCAGCCCTGTTTTACACCTCGTTTTAAACAACTTGGTGTATAGGAAAAAAATTGTTGTGAAAAAATTTTCCAAATGCAACTAACCCAACCTTTCTATAGCGCAAATATTGAGGCGAAGACGTGGCACCACCCTAAATCGTTTCTCAAATGAGATGAGTGGGGGCACAACACACTCTTCTTCCTGCACTCCAGCAGTGCAATGGTTGGAAAAAGCCAGTTGAACTCTGCTTCTCTTGTTACAGTCGCCAAGCCTGCGTAGACCACCCAATAACATCAAAAGCACACACCCGACCACTAAACTCAACACAATGGCTCGAAAATGGTAGTAATGGCGAAACATTAGGACAACTCGAACTGCCTCAACTGCTCTATGTTATATTGTTTTGATGCGTGGAACAAATGACTGCATTTTCGTTAGAATGAAAGAGGATATTAACAGCGGATTACTTTCTTTTATAGAATAATCCATTTATGCTACCCATGTTTGCTGTACAAAATTTTTCGGACAAATTACAAAATATAAATAAAGTTTTATAGCTGAGAACACCCATATTATTCTAAAAACACCTAATCAAACTTTCTGAAATTAGATATTTAGAGTAATTTCTATAGGATCAAATTGAATTGCGATTCCCAAATACTGAAGTTTGACACCCTTTTTAAACTTCAGTACTTTTTCCCCAATTTTTAGCCAGCTTGCATCATTGGATATCACCATTTTTCTAACGATGTATCAATTGATCTACAACAAAGGGCAAAGTCTGAGCAGGTCGGTAACAAAATCGGCAACAACACCCTCCACCGGTTGGCGGTGGAGGGTTATTAGAGAGAGGGAGTTATTAGAGAAAATATGTTAAGGATATTTGGAATGCTGAAAATTAAAAAAATCTGCTTTGTAATTTGGATTGAGTTGCAATTCAGTTTGGCCATAAAATACTCGTTTTTGCCCATAGAATATTTGGCTCTATATGTATTGGGGTTGCCCCCGAAAAAAATATGCCTTGGCCCCCCTGTTGTTATTTTTTCGAACATTTTTTTCTTGTGCTTTGTCTTTTTTCATCTTTAAGTTTTCACGATGTAATTCACTGACAATGATATGCTCACAGTCGATTATGATGCTTAGAAGACCATCGATTTTTCCAGAACCAACAATGTCTATGATGTATAAAATAAATGAATGAATAGCTTTTATTTCATAAAATTTATTGCACCAGAGACTTTTTTTCATATCAAATTGCTTTATAGATGCAAAAAATTAGATGAAAAAATTGAAAACTTTTTTTTTGAAACAACAGGGGGGACCAAGGCATATTTTTTTCGGGGCAACCTCAACACATATAGAGCCAAATTTTTTTTGCAAATATATTTGGTGCCTATACGTTTCCTCCTTTTTGTCCCAAATGGGACAAAAATAATGCGCCAATTCAAATATTTTGCTTTTTTGTGACTTCTTGGCTGTTTGGTAATCAAACTTTGATGTCAATACCACCAACTCGGTAGTCGTGTGCTACACAACAAATCGAAATTAGTTCCCTTTTTCTGACTTTCTCAGGCGTGAGCAGCTCACCAATCCAACGTTGTTAATATGTTCTTTTTGGAAGGAAGGAACCAACTCGCACTCGATAATTGTAAAAAGCCGCTTGAGTAAAGTGCCATCATCCTTCTTTCTCTTTACAGTTTTTCCAGATTTTCTTGTAATGTATAGATTTTGAATGCCCATAGAATACTCTTTTTTGCCCAGAGATTTTAAAACTTTGCGGAAATTCAAATTTTTTGGTCAGAAAATGACTTGGATTGCTCAGAATCCCACCTGAGAGTGGCCGAAAGCCACTGAAAGTTGGTTTTGGGGGGCTTAACTAAAGAGAGGAAGGGGTGTAAAAGTTTTGCGAAAATTGCGCGCATCATAATCCCATTTCGATCGGCTGAATTGCTCAGAATCTCACCCTGAACCATTCAGTACCAGCGTGAACCACTCAAAAAAGAGTTTAGAGTGGTTTGAGTGGTTCAGGGAGCTTTTGAATGATTCAGGGTAGGATTCTGAGCGATTAAGCCGATAAAAGTGACATTCTGATGCACGCAATCGAATTTTCGCAAAAAGTTTACTCCCCCTTCACTCTAGTAAACCCCAAAAAACCAACTTTTAGTGGCTTTCGGCCACTTTAGGGTGAGATTCTGAGCAATCCAAGTCATATTCTGACCAAAAAATTTTGATTTCCGCAAAATTTTAAAGTCTATGGGCAAAAACGAGTATTCTATGGGCAAAAAAAATATTATCCATTTGGATTTCTACAAAAAAATTGCTTGCTGGAGTGTCTCAGATATAAAAAAATTCGCAAAAATTGATGTATTCTACAGTATGGCCCAAGAAATTCGGCCGATTTCAAATGGCCATAACTTTTGGTAGACGTCGAATTTCGACAAACGGTTTTTTGCAATCGTCTTAGAAAAAATATATATTTTGTTTGGTATGTAATGTCAAAAACACGATTTTCGCTTGGTACCCCCTGTGGTTTGGGCCTTGCCCATCCAGAGGCCATCCACAGACCAGGGCCCAAACCACAGGGGGTACCAAGCGAAAATTGTGTTTTTGACAAACAAAATGTATATTTTTTCTAAGACGAAAACTGTTTCTAAAACTGTTTATCGAAATTTGACGTCTACCAAAAGTTATGGCCATTTGAAATCGGCCGAATTTCTTGGGCCATACTGTATATAAAAATACAAAAAATTTCGAAAAGACCATCTTGAGTTGTTCTTTGCCCGAACAACCAGGATTGTCTGTGAGCGTGGTCCAACGACCTAAAATTTACATTTAAATTTGCTCGTTCTTCAGATACTAGTGGTGTTCTGTAAACCTAGATCTATCTGCTAAAAAGTATAAATCTTAAGATTTTTAAGTCATTTCCAATAATCCAGCCATTCCATCGATGCCTCCACCACCGCCAGTGGCCAAACCAGGGAGAGTTCAGGTCTACCATGCTCTGGCTGGTTACTCTCACAAAAGTTATTTTCTATATCCAATATTTGACTTACTCTCCTAAATTTTTTTCCAGGAAGATGAGCTATTGGTTGAGGAGGGTGATCTGTTATATATTTCAGAAACATCCGCCTCCTCTGGCAAACAATCAAGAGTAGAAGGCAAATGTGGTGATAACCTCGGAAAGCTGCCCTCTTCTTACGGTGAGCGAAACTTATATACGCTAATTTATACCAAAATTGGTTATGCATCCTTAATTGCAGAATGTGATCGAAACACGTAGGGTTGTCGGAACTTATTTACCTGGGGGGACGCATTTTTCACTTATTTGTAAATCATGTTTAAACGACTCCCAAGTAACTTTTATATGCTAAAAACGATAAGAAAGGTGGTTTCCGTAATTTTTCTACATAAAAATAGATTTTCAAAAAAATTTTTGACAAAAATTTGACATTTTGCCTTGGGGGACCAAGGTAAACCACCTTATGTAAAGTATTATACCCCGTTTTGGTCACTGGAGCTGGGCAAAAGACTTTTAAATGTATTTTTGATCACGAGTCTCGCTCGAATCATGTCTATAGGTAAGAGTGCGCGCATCTCTAACCAACCAAGCCCCCTGCGCCTTTGGGGCGCAGGGGGCTTGGTTGCTTGGGGTTGAGATGCGCACACCCGCATACCTTAGACACAAATCACTCAAAAGTGACTCTGGATGCATAAAAAATGTATGCATACCAGAGTTTCTCTATGCGGTAGGCCCCAGTTAACAAAACTATGTTCAAACTCAATCTTTTTGGGTATTCAGGTACCCTTTCCCGAAGGTTTACCTTGGTCCCCCAAGGCAAAAAGTCAAATTTTTGTCAAACAATTTTTTTGAAAAATCCATTTTTATGTAGAAAAATTACGAAACCACCTTTCTTATCGTTTTTAGCATATAAAAGTTACTTGGGAGTCGTTTAAACATGATTTACAAATAAGTGAAAAATGCGTCCCCCCAGGTAAATAAGTGCAGGGTTGTCGGCCGGCCGAACCAAAAAACCGACTCGAAGCCTTCGGCTAGTCTAAAATCAAAACTGCCAAAACTTAAACACTAGGCAGAGGAAAATAGCAGACAAAGGTTCTTGGGGAGCTAAGCTTTTCTATTTTTTGACAAACCCTACAGATACTATAACTTTGGGACAAACGAATCAATAAAAAATCCTGGGTCTTTTGAGCGGGACAAAGACATCAATCAATATAACCTTCTTTCCCGAATTCACACTCAGCAATCTAAAAATAGAAATGTTGTTTTTTAGCAGCTCAACAAGATATGTACTAATCAGGGGCCAACGGCACTATTTGAAAAGTGAAAATGAAAAACTGAAAAGTGTTTAGTGCCGTTGAAAACTGAAAAATTTTCATTTTCACTTTTCATTTTCAAATTTTCAATAGTGCCGTGCAAAATGTCTTTTTTCCAATTTTCATTTTCATTGTTTCAATTTTTCATGAAAAATTGAAAATTTTCAAATAGTGCCGTTGGCCCCAGTTCGTAATTACGGAATCTTGGATTACAGTCAAACCTCGTTTATCCGGCACCCCCAAAAGTTCGTTCCCGCCTTGGGTCCGCACTTTCCTTAGCTCAATTTTCGAAGTCTATTGCTGAATGTGATTCGCCAGTCTAGTCCGAAATATTGCAAGGATTCTGATTTTGCCATTCGTTTTTTCAAAATCTTTAAATTTCGCCATAAAGACCCGCGAACCTCGGTTATCCGGCACCCCTTTTTGAAAATCAGGTGCTGGGTAACCGAGGTCCGCGGGTCTTTATGACGAAATTTAAAAATTTTGGAAAAACGACCGGCAAAAACAGAATCCTTGCGATATTTGGGACTAGACTGGCGAATCACATTTAGCAAAAGACTTCGAAAATTGAGCTGAAAAAAGTGTCGGACCCAAGACGGGAACGAACTTTTGGGGGTGCCGGACAGAGATTTCCTGATATCAGAAAATCTGATATGATAGTGAAATGATATGATATGATATGCCCTATCATATCATTCGGCATCATATCACATCATATCACCATCATATCAGACGAAAATTCCGGGACGCATATCATATCACTATCATATCAGACGGAAATTTCGGGCACCCATATCATATCACTATCATATCAGACAAAAATTTCGGGACCCATATCATATCACTACCATATCAGATTCCCGCAATTTCCCGTGCTCCATTTTCTCCCCTTCTTCAAGCCAATTCCACCCTCTTTTACGGACGCCGAAATTATGGAAGCCACTACTGAAGAGCCAATAACAACAAGAGGGCAGTGGAAGGGCAAAGGAAAAACCGTGATTCTCTCTCTTCCGGGCACCCATATCATATCAATATCATATCAGACGAAAATTTCCGGCACCCATATCATATCACTATCATATCAGACGGAAAATTCGGGCACCCATATCATATCATTCGGGCGTCATATCACGCGATATCATATCACTATCATATCAGACGAAATTTTTAGGCGCCCATATCATATCACTATCATATCAGACGGAAAATCCGGGCACCCATATCATATCATTCGGGCATCGTGTCACGCGATATCATATCACTATCATATCAGATGCTAAAAATCGATATCAGGAAATCTCTGGTGCCGGATAAACGAGGTTTGACTGTACAATAATCATCTAGAGCTGGGCAATCGGAGATTTTGGCCGAGGTTATTTGGCCGCGATCGCCTGTTCTTTTTTTGTGCATAACTTTTCTATTTAAAAAATGTCTGCACTGTAAAAATAAGATCTGTAGCAGAAAAATAAATTTTGTCTTTAAAAAGAATTTTGTTTTCTTGCCTTTTTCTGAATAAACCAGGAATGAGATCTCAAAATTTTGAAAATAAGAATATTTCCTAAAAATAAGGACATTTTAGGGTATTTTGGCGAAATATGCTATTTTTATCCAGTGCTTATTGCCATTTTTGTGCCGAAAAATAAGATTTTGACGTAAAATCTTAAAAATAAATAAGATTTGGAGTTCCCGAAATAAGGACAAGTCTTATTAATAAGGACAGATCACATCACTGGAATAAACTCATTCAATTTAGTCAACAACGAAGAAAATGTGTTGAGAATAGAATTTCCACTTCACGAAGCTGCTAAGAGGGCCAACTTTGAGTTGCTGGAGGAGTGTTTGAAGAATAATGTGGGTACTATTTACTAATATTTAAAAAGAAATTGAATTTTTTTAGGTTTCTGTCAATAGCCTGGACAAGTCCGGTTCCACAGCCTTGTATTGGGCGGCTCATGGAGGGCATTCTAAAATGGTAAATTTCCTGCTAAATGTGCCCAAAATCTGCATCTCTTCGCAGGTATTTTTGTGAAAGATTATCTAAGAGAGCAATTTTTGAGTTTTAGAACAAAATTGGAGATACACCCTTGCATGCAGCAAGTTGGAAAAACAGGTTGGAGTGTGTTGAAATGTTGGTGGAGGCAGGCGCTGATATACATAGTAAGAACAAGGAGCTGAAGAAGCCGGTGGATTTGGCTGCCAGTCCCGAAATTGCCGCCTTCCTGAGGCTGGGTATGAGCAAAGTTGTGGAACCGGAAGATAACTATGAGGGCAGTGCGGACTCTTCTGGTGGCGAAGATAATTGAGTGATTGGTTGTGGCTTTCCCATCTATTTTTAATTTGGCTTAAGCTAATGCAGGCTAATGGATATCATAATTTTTTGTGTTGTGCCTTTGGATCGATATGTTTGTGATAGTGGTAACGCGATTTCCACCTTTTAAAAATGTGCATATTAGTTAATACTTAAATTTGTGGGCAAGTGTAACAGTTTGTAAAAATTTTATTTTATCATATTTAAAAGTTTTCTAGTAAAGAAGATCACTGCTAAAACTAGTGTTATAATCTTTTTATTTTATTTCACTCACAATTGACGACCTCCTCTATTTTAAAACCCAAAGAATAAATACGGTAACTTTGAAAATTAAATTGATCATTGGACAGGGGCGGTCCTGATTTACCGTATTTCCGCTCCAATAAGCGCACCCCCTCAACTTTGAGGGTCTGTATCTCGGAGCAGAATTTTTTGTTCCAACATGTTTTTTTTCGCGTTTTCTTAATTCCTGCAAAAATTTTAGTCATTTTCCGTTTTTTTTTAAATTTTGTATCTCAACAATCTCACATTTAATATTTTTTTTGTGTAAAATATGTTTTGTAGCTTTTTAACTGCGCTAAAACCTAGCACTAACAAGGGAACCTTCCGAACTGTGATTTCGCTCACAAATATTCTGGCTATGCCATCTTGTAGAGCATAGTCGATTTAGTTATGGAAGTGAAGTCTGTTTGGGCTGGTGAGAGAAAAAGTGGTGAACGCGGCGGCATCGTAATGTGCAAAAACCACAGTAAAAAGTCGTGTGAATTTTGTATTTTCAGTTGAATATTTTCCTTAATTTCAGGTGATTTCAGTTTCTTTTTGTGTTTGCTGTACGCTATTCGCTAGAAGCTATAATTTTTAATTCTTTAGAAAGCTATGGAGCAGCTTCAAGAAGAAATTCGTTAATATAAAAGAAATCAACTGAAATTAAGGAAAATATTCAACTGAAAATACAAAATTCACACGACTTTACTTTTGCACATGCCGCCGCGTTCACCACTTTTCTCCAGCCCAAACAGACTTCACTTCCATAACTAAATCGACTATGCTCTACAAGATGGCATAGCCAGAATATTTGTGAGCGAAATCACAGTTCGGAAGGTTCCCTTGTAAGACTTGGTGCTGCTTAATAGAAAATTGAAATTTTTACTGCTTAAAAGGATGAAAATGGCTGACAAGATGACGAAAATGATCCAATTCTTTAAAATATTTTTTACAAGTTAATTTTTTTTTTCCAAAAAAAAGTGTTGACTTTCAAACAAGCATAAGCTTTTTAAAATCAGTCTAGACAAAAAAAAGTTTTACAGGGTAAAACAATTTTAATTTTTAAAAGAAACATCCTGTATTTTAATAAACTTGTGCTTTGCATTAGAATTTATTTTAGTGAAAAAGTAAAAAATTAGTATACATACTAGAATTTGGGGATGCCGCGATGCGGCACCATCGCTGGCGCCGAGGACCTGCGTAGGGTACACACGTTAAAAAAGTTGCATGCTACCGCCAGGATTTGAACCTGTAACCATGGCTTGGTCCTGAAAAGAAACTAAAAATTCACTCCAAACTGCCTTGGTCCCCCTGTGGTTTTGGACCAAACTTTAAACAGGCCATAACTTTTTTTTGGCTCGGACACACCCAACTTTTGAGAGTTTTTCATGACAGTAAATCGACCATGCCGCGTCGATTGGTGTAATTAGAATTCCAATCCGATAAGCGGAACATGCCAAACATTTTTTGTGACCGACGACAGACAGACAGACCAAACAATGGCCATATAGTAAAGGTGACTAGAAGGCGCCGCTGCGGCAAATGCCGCAGTTCGTTGGGTTTTGAAAATCATAACAGAAATTTGCGTGAACCGGGGTTTACGCTGGTTGTTCGGATAATCGCCGGTGGTTCAGGTGTATACACATGGTTAGGGTACCCGCTGGTGGTTCGGGAGTATCCACATGGTTCGGGTACCCGGTGGTGATTCGGGAGTATCCACATGGTTCGGGTACCCGGTGGCGATTTTAAGTACTACAGAGGTGGTTACAACTACCAGGGTACAACTACCAGGGTACCACTACCAGGGTACAACTACCAGGGTACCACTACCAGGGTACCACTACCAGGTTACCACTACCAGGGTACCACTACCAGGGTACAACTACCAGGGTACCACTACCAGGGTACAACTACCAGGGTACCACTACCAGGGTACAACTACCAGGGTACCACTACCAGGGTACCACTACCAGGGTACAACTACCAGGGTACCACTACCAGGGTACAACTACCAGGGTACCACTACCAGGGTACAACTACCAGGGTACCACTACCAGGGTACCACTACCAGGTTACCACTACCAGGGTACCACTACCAGGGTACCACTACCAGGGTACCACTACCAGGGTACCACTACCAGGGTACCACTACCAGGGTACAACTACCAGGGTACCACTACCAGGGTACCACTACCAGGGTACAACTACCAGGGTACCACTACCAGGGTACAACTACCAGGGTACCACTACCAGGGTACCACTACCAGGGTACCACTACCAGGGTACCACTACCAGGGTACCACTACCAGGGTACCACTACCAGGGTACCACTACCAGGGTACCACTACCAGGGTACAACTACCAGGGTACCACTACCAGGGTACCACTACCAGGGTACAACTACCAGGGTACCACTACCAGGGTACCACTACCAGGGTACCACTACCAGGGTACCATCGCCTGAGTACCACCACCGGGTACTCAGGGTACCACTACCAGGGTACAACTACCAGGGTACCACTACCAGGGTACCACTACCAGGGTACAACTACCAGGGTACCACTACCAGGGTACCACTACCAGGGTACCACTACCAGGGTACCACTACCAGGGTACCACTACCAGGGTACCACTACCAGGGTACCACTACCAGGGTACAACTACCAGGGTACCACTACCAGGGTACCACTACCAGGGTACCACTACCAGGGTACCACTACCAGGGTACAACTACCAGGGTACCACTACCAGGGTACCACTACCAGGGTACCACTACCAGGGTACCACTACCAGGGTACCACTACCAGGGTACCATCGCCTGAGTACCACCACCGGGTACTCAGGGTACCACTGCCAGGGTACAACTACCGGGGTACCACTACCAGGGTACCACTACCAGGGTACAACTACCAGGGTACCTTTGGGTACCATCGAGGTGGTTTCAGTTCTATCCAGGTGGTCTGGGAACCATCCAGATGGTTTGGGAACTATCCAGGTGGTTCGGGTACCATCGAGGTGATTTGGGTACTATACAGGTGGTTTGGGCACCATCGAGGTGATTTGGGTACTATACAGGTGGTTTGGGCACCATCCAGGTGGTTTGGGTACCATCCAGGTGGTTTGGGTACTATACAGGTGGTTTGGGCACCATCCAGGTGGTTTGGGTACCATCCAGGTGGTTTGGGCACCATCCAGGTGGTTTGGGTACCATCCAGGTGGTTTGGGTACCATTTAGGTGGTTCGGGTACCATCGAGGTGGTGTGGGTACGATCCAGGTGGTTCGGGTACCATCTAAGTGGTTTCAGTACCATCCAGGTGGTTTGGGTACACTAACTATTCTTTTCGAGACAAAATAATTATGCATGTTAGCACCAGGATTTGAACCTGTAACCATGCCTTGGTCCCCCAAGGCAATTCAAAAATCACACCAAATTGCCTTGGTCCCCCCTGTGGTTTTTGGCCACTTTCAAGTGGCCATAACTTTTTTTTGGCTCAGACACACCCAACTTTTGGGAGTTTTTCATGAAAGTAAATCGACCATTCCGCGTCGATTGGTGCAAAACTTTTAACCATATGAATGGCGGAACACCTCAAACATTTTTTTGTGACCGACAGACAGACCAAACAATGGCCATATAGTAAAGGTGACTAGAATTTGGGGATGCCGCGATGCGGCACCATCACTGGCGCCGAGGACCTGCGTAGGGTACACGCGTAAAAAAAAGTAGCATACTACCACCAGGATTTGAACCTGTAACCGTGCCTTGGTCCTGAAAGGAAAGCAAAATCCACTTAAAATGCCTTGGTCCCCCCTGTGGTTTTAGACCAAACTTTAAACAGGCCATAACTTTTTTTTCACTCAACCGATCCCAAGTTTTAAGAGTTTTCCAAGAAGGAAACCGACCACGCTGAGTCGAATGGTATTAACAGAATTTCGATACGATCAGTGGAACCGGCCAAACATTTTTTGTGACCGACGCCGACAGACGAAAATGGCCATATAGTAAAGGTAACTAGAATTTGGGGATGCCGCGATGCGGCACCATCGCTGGCGCCGAGGACCTGCGTGGGGTACACGCGTTAAAAAAGTTGCATGCTCGGATTTGAACCTGTAACCATGGCTTGGTC
The DNA here is from genome assembly GCA_029231635.1 of Ditylenchus weischeri. NCBI lineage: Eukaryota > Metazoa > Nematoda > Chromadorea > Rhabditida > Anguinidae > Ditylenchus > Ditylenchus weischeri. Next base: position 77,512 of record JAMRYI010000374.1, read on the forward strand.
CTGAAAGGAAAGCAAAATCCACTTAAAATGCCTTGGTCCCCCCTGTGGTTTTGGACCAAACTTTAAACAGGCCATAACTTTTTTTTCACTCAACCGATCCCAAGTTTTAAGAGTTTTCCAAGAAGGAAACCGACCACGCTGAGTCGAATGGTATTAACAGAATTTCGATACGATCAGTGGAACCGGCCAAACATTTTTTGTGACCGACGCCGACAGACGAAAATGGCCATATAGTAAAGGTGATTTTGATTTTTCAGCACTTTATTATTATTTTTTTATTTTTCTCATGCTCTATGATCGATTTGTAAATGAAGTATCAAATCTAAAAAAGAATGCTATTTGCTATTACAGTCGACTCTCGATACAACGAACCCCCAAAAATTTCGTTCTAGGGTCTGACACTTTACCTGCTTTTGCCTTTTGCTGGTGAACCAAAACATCGCAGGATTACGATTTTTCCGATCGTTTCTAAAAATCGCAATAGTTTTGCCGAAAAGACCCATGCCTCTCAATACAACGAACACTTATTAACGAACACAAATAAGTGTTCGTTATATCGAGAGGCGCGGGTCTTTTCGGCAAAACTATTGCGATTTTCAGAAACGATTGGTAAAATCGGAATCCTTGCGATGTTTTGGACTACACCAGCCAAAGGCAACTGGCAAAAGGCTTCAAAAAGCGGGCTAAAAAAAGTGTCAGACCCTAGGCGGGAACGAAATTTTTGGGGGTTCGTTGTATCGAGAGTCGACTGTATCATTCATTTATGCGGGTTCCGAGCTTCAGAACTGGTATACCTTAATCCCCCATGGAAGAAAGTCAAAATTTTTTTCTTCTAAAAGTGCTAAAAACTATTTTTTCGTTGCTTTTCTTACGTTAAAAGTAGCTAAAACGGCCTTAGGACATCATTTTGGCCATTTTTGGGCCAGGGGGATTGTGTACTTTAGCCGCCCCCTCTAATAGTAGTCCTACACCCCCCACAAAAAGGGTGGTTGAAAATTAGTAGCCTCGGGGCTACTATTAGAGTAAATACGGTATGTAAGAATCTTATGTTTGAGCCCGTTCAAATGCACATTGTGCGTAAGGCTTTGCCTAGCTAAGAAAAATGCTTCTTATTATTCTTGATTTTATTCATTATTTTATTATTCATGCTTCTAAAAACAACTTTTTCACAACCATCTCAACCCGACACCCGAAATATCTCAACAACGAAGGAAAATAGTGTGACTGAAAAAACTGAAAAAATGTATTTCAAAATGGCGGTAACAGTACATGTTTTTTCTTCTTGTCAAGACTAATTTCTCTTTACTGAGTGTCATTTTACGGTCATTCGCTGTGAAATCAAGCAATTGCCTTCTTCATATTTTTCATTTTTTGTGTTGAATAACAGTTTCGTGCGCTTTACTTCGTAGCAATCTAAATGCTTCACTTTATAGGCTCGCAACTGTTGAGAAGAAACAAGCTTAATGGCTCCGAAAGGAAACAACGTGTTGCCGAATGCTCATTTCCACAAGGTCTGGTTTTGCTGTGTTTGGTAATTTTTATTACCACACACTGACTTTTCCTCTTTCAGCATTGGCAGAGACGTATCAAGACATGGTTTGACCAGCCTGCTCGCAAGGTTCGCCGTCGTCAGGCTCGGGTTGCTAAGGCAGCCAAAATTGCTCCAAGACCTGCGGCTGGCTTGCTCCGAGCTGTGGTTCGTTGTCCATCTGTAAGTTCATTTACTATTGAAATCATAACGGTATTGTGTTAATCTCTTACTCTATCAGGTCCGCTACAATGGGAAGCAGCGTCTTGGCAAAGGATTCACGCTGGAAGAGCTGAAAGGAGCTGGACTGACTAAGTATGAGGCCATGAGCATTGGAATCGCCGTCGACTTCCGCAGAACCAACAAGTCTGTTGAGGGATTGCAGGTGAATAATTTTTTTATTGCCCTATACTTGTATATACTGCTGACGAGTTTTTCGTATCCTATGAGTACATATCCTAGCATATCCTATTCATATCATGAGATTTTTATTCGTACTAAACATATTTCCTTTAGAACAACATTCAACGTCTGAAGCTCTACCGTTCCAAACTGATCCTGTTCCCGAAGAAGCTCAGTGCGCCGAAGAAGGGGGACAGCAGCGTAAGTTGTTTTTACAAAGCTAATTCCAAACAGTTCTAGTCTAGTCCAGTGGTCATAGAGGGGCTCTCAAACAATCTTTATCTGTTGGTACCTCAAGTCTTTAAACCGCTGAGGTTTTCTTAGGATCACGTAAGCGCCGCAGTATTTGCGAGCATAGTTTTCGGACAGGGTTTTTTTTATTTCAAGATTAGAGCCCTGAGTCATAGACTGTGAATAGATTGTCCATCACCAGCTCTATTTTACGAGATTAATTCAACCTTACTTGCCTATTTTCAGCCTGAAGAGATCAAGTTGGCCACTCAACTGCGTGAAAAGACCATCCTTCCAGTGAAGCAGCATGCCCGCCGTGAGAAGGCGCTTCCTTTGACTGATGAGCTGAAGAACTTCCCTGTCTACTGTCATCTTCGACGAGTTCGTGCCGACAAGAGATGCAGAGGAAAGCGTGAGAAGAAGGCTCGTGAAGCTGCTGATGAAGGTCTTGGAGCTGGTGCTGCCTCTGGTGGCCGTCGTTGAGCTAGCAAAAGAACAATGAAAAGACTATTCGTTCAGAAAATCGATGTTATATTGTTGTTTTTTGTTGCTGGTCTGTTAAAGAAGTTTTGATCATGTGTGCCTTCTTTTTCAATTCAGATTTCATAGTTGCGCAAAGGTTTTTATTCAAAAATATTAGGGAATTACACTTTAAAGTCACGAACAAATCATACTTTTATTGAGACAGACTTATGATTAGTTTACTAATAAGGCAATATTACAGTCAAATTAATTCCTAGCGTAAGCTGGGTGGAAAAACATCAGGTCTGAAATTTCTTCTTATTACCGTAAATTTCCTATTAAACAGCCCCTCCTTATTAAACGGCTCTTCTCCGGGGGGGGGGGGGGTGGATGTGGGAGATTGAAAAAAGACAACATGGGCCCACTAAAAAAGAACCAAGCAGCAAAAATAGACAACTTACCGTAAAACCTCTATTAATAAACCCGGGTCTAGTATTTTTCAAACCCTCCAAAATCGAGGAAAATTTGGATTTCAATCTCGAGATTTTCGGGCACCAACAAAAATCTAAAAAGAGGAATAAATAGAACTCGTGGCAGTTAAGAAAATGCAATAAATAGCTTTGCAAAATATTGACTCAGTTCTGAGATACAGACCCTCAAATTAGAGGGGGTCTATTAATAGAAGCTTTATACAATTTTTTTAACCAAAATCAATGCCAAACAATCAAACTGCTTGCCTTTAATGGGGGCGGTGGTCTTTATATACTCCTCGCCTAGGGTCGAAGGTTTTCCCTGATTGTTTTTACTTTATCTTTTAACCAGCTCACTCGTTCCTAGTGCAAAAAAGTATCGTGCAATCGATTGCAACCATTTCCAGCACTGCTTTACTGTTGGAAAATGCCTTAATTTCGGGATTTCACGCAAATGACTATCAAAATGAAAGGAAACCAGCCAAAATGATAACCAACATTAACCCAGTGTTTTCAAAACTCAAACCTCAAGTTTTGTCTCAAGTTTTCTAAAAATGTCTTTAATTCTATTTTCAGCATTCATTTTTTAAATTTTTTTTGTTCTGTTTGCCATGAAAATTTGAGATATACAGGGTGTTTCAAGAATTTTGCCCGCTTTTAAATCAACATAACTTTTTTTATAAGCCCTTTTTGAATTTCTGCCAACGCAGATCGACTAAGAATCGAAAAGGAGTTTTTTTGGCATATAAATCTCAGAAAAAAAATTTTGACCAAACTTTCTTTTCACTTTTTGCCTGAAAACAGAGTTACAGACAACTTTAGAAAACTTGAGGCAAAACTTGAGGTTTGAGTTTTGAAAACACTGCATTAGCCTAACTATCCACAAATAGAGAAAAAGAGAAAGCAAACGCTCATAAAAAATCAATAAAGAAAAGAAATTAATCGTTCCGTGACAATTATGGGCCCTATTGACCTATCCGGGGCCATTTTTCCCATTGGTCCCCCCTTTGGTTTTTTTTGAAAATTTTGATGTGAAATTTGTGAACATTGTGAACACAAATTGAGCCTAGGCCTAACCCTGGAGACATTTTGGAAATATTTCACATCAAAATTTTCAAAAAAAACCAAAGGGGGGACCAAAGGGAAAAATGGCCCCGGATAGGTCAACAGTGCCCAATTGTGTTTTCAATTTTTAAAATCGAATTTTGTTTGTTTTCCGAAAATAAACAAAAAAGATTTTGGCTCTTCAAGATGAAAAATAGGCGGCCCTCTCTAATAGACGGCCCCTCCTTAATAAACGGTCCCCTGCGAGAGTGGTCGAAAAATAGACGGCCCGGGCCGTCTAATATGAAATTTACGATAATTATGCCAATAACTGCAAAAGACAAATTTCAATATCTTTTCAAACAAATAGGGCAATGATGTATATTCAAGTAATACTGAAGAGGTACAACAATCTACGAGATTCAGAACCTTTATTAGGTCTAACTAAAATGTACTTAACTATTTCTATTCTTTGTTCTTTCCATAGGTATCCTTGTTCTTGTATGCATTTACATATCCTGTGTTCTCAACTACATCCACCCTTCCAGCTTTGCCTTTACCCTTGCCGTCAGAATCAAAACGCTCTTTGTGTGCTCCAGTGTATTTGGTATGGTCTGTCAACCGACTGTAGACTGATCCTTCGGTTGAAGTTTTGGCTACATTTTTCACTACTGGAGAGTCAAGTCGTTCTAGTTTGGCGCAGATCTCATCGATCTCCACTTGAACGTCTCGTTTGGAGTTTTTGGCCTTATCTTGAGCCACAGTAGCAATTACTTGTTTGGTCTCAGCGAAATTCGCCTTCTTCTTGGCTCTTGAAATTTTTAGATTTGTGTGGTGTTAGTGTGAAGTGGTCAACACCTACCCTGTTATTTTGGAAAAAGCGATTCCGGTCATTGTTGTGGTGACACCTTTGGCATCGATAACGCCAGCATCTTTCAGCCACTTGTCAAAGTTTTTCCCGGTCATTTCAGTGGCTGTTGCTGCACCAAATTTGGTGAAAGCTTCCCATCTGGTAAGAACTATTAAATTTTCAGCATTCATTTCTTTTATTACCTTCTCTTCATTTCCTTGGGATCCCGCCATTTGAATTCGTATTCAGGGATTTTATGATTGGTGGTGGCTGAACTGCTGGAGGACATTGTTGTTAGCACATCAACAAGTGCAAAAAAGGGTGAATATAAATATTGGGAAAAGAAAATAGAGCTGGAATTAGTTTATAAAATTATGTTTTGGTCAAGTGAATTGTGTAGCGTAGTAGTTGGCTGACTATAGTAAATTTCTAAAATAAATTTTTGTGTGCAGGGTGTCCCGAGAAATTCCACCGATTTGAAATGGCCATTTTTTGTCCTGACACGATTTCGAAATTCTGTAAACGCCAATCGACTCAGCTCGCGATGAGAATTTTTTTAGCACATAAGACTCAAAAAAAATTTTTCGACCAAAATTTTGAAAATTTGCCTTGGTCCCCCCTTTGGTTGGGAAAAACACAAAAAATTCACTTTTCTATCTTTCATCAGAATGTGGCCGATTTTGTCACAAAACGATCCAAGTCACACTGTTAGCAAACGAACATTGAAAAACCATCTTTATTGAACGTAACAACAGAGCACATAACAACGACTCTATCTCAATTCAACACTGCCTCCTTCCGTTTCAAGACATCTCTGTTCGGCAGTTGTGCATGAAGTCCATATTGAGTTCGACATCTGCGCTGGACTATCGATGGACTGCCCTCTTTAGCATACGTTACGACACAGAAAGCTTTTTGTTGCGGAGAGTAGCTCATCTAGGATGTAAAAAGGAAACATCACAGTAAGCATCGAAACAAAAAAGCAACGAGCACGTCAAAACGAATTGAATTTTTTGTGTTTTCCCGAACCAAAGGGGGGACCAAGGCAAATTTTCAAAATATTGGTCGAAGTTTTTTTTGAATGTTATATGCTAAAAAAATTCTCATCGCGAGCTGAGTCGATTGGCGTTTACAGAATTTCGAAATCGTCTCAGGACAAAAAGTTATGGCTATTTCAAATCGGTGGAATTTCTTGGGACACCCTGTAAAATGACTTTTAGTAGAGTTGAACAACGATTAAATACTTTGATAGAATATAGATACTCTCCGTCCTCATAAAAATTGGACAGAATCTACCATTTAAAACCAGCAAACCTCGATAACCCAACAAGGTCGATCCTGACTGTAAAAATCCAATTGGTGAGTAGCCACCCAACTCCCCGGATTTGACTGTCATGGACTACTTTTTTGTGACCATACCTTGAGTCAAAAGCCTTCTCCAAGCCACACAAAACGATTGCTGCGCTGAAAGCTTCGCTGGTCAGATACCTCGAGAAATGATCCAGAAAGCAATCGATAATTTTCCAAAAAGACTGATGAAGGGTGTTGAGGCTGTTGGTGGTCATTTTGTTGAGTAAAATTTATGTTTGATACCTTGTTGGAAAAAGGGGGCTTAGGGCTACATAATGGTATTAAATATATTTGCTGATATTTATGCTGTTTTTATAAAAACCTTGTATTTAAAAGTGAGTCAGAACTTTTGGGACACCCGTGCTCAAATGCATAAAAAAATCGATCCGATTTTCGGACCGATTTTAAAATTTCGATTTTTTGCGTTTTCGGAGGTTTTCAGTTTGGCATTTTGTTCAGGACATGATTTTACAGATATTTTCAGAAAAATCGGTCCGAAAATCGGTCCGATTAAAAAATCGGATCATTATGCATTTGGGCACCGGTACTTTTGATGAACTCGTATATTTCATGCATGCGAAAGGGAATATCAGACCATAGCACACGAATTTTCAAGGAAAAATCAGGCTAAAAAGCTCACAAGCATTTATGACCCTGTAATTAAAATTTTAATTGATGAAGCTGGTCGGAGGAAGAAGTCGAGCGATTTGGTGAACTTTGTGAAACACGGTAACATAATTTTAAAAAAGCATGCGATAATAAATGGTAGCCTAAGCCTCATTTAATTGGCCAATCTGCGCGCCAAAACTCCGAAGAAAAGGCATAAATAAAATTGAACAGAGTACATATGGCCAGCCAGTCGAAAACAGAAAAGGTAGCGGGGATAGATCTGTCAACAACAAAATTTCTTTAGCAGCAGTGGGAAGACACGCAAAAAGGCCAGCCACATGAAGAAGGGAGGGCTGGAAACTGGATTAGTTAGTAGCAGCAGTTTTCGCTTACTCCTACTACCACCTTTGCAACCTTACAAGGAGGGGAGAGTAAAAAATGAATCAGAGTGTTGGCTGGTGCACTGACCCCTTTTTCGCAATAGCCTCTGCTGTAATTGAGTGAATTGATGGAAAAAATAAACAAAAAATGGAAGAGGAGACTTTTTGAGCTTGCTTACGAAATATGTACCCCTCCCTTTTCTTGAATTGAAGAAGGGCTGATTAGAGAGGACTTGGTGGCAGGGGGCAGGCTGCCAACCTACTACTGCTATTTCGCCACAATAAAAACTGCTATTAATAAATAATTACTCCTCATTTTTTTGTCTTTTTGCCTCCTTTGGAGTACTCAAGACTTTTTGAAGGAGAAAAATAGTTGCTTGAAAGGGTTAAGATTGGGAGGACATGAGTGCTATGAGGGTGCAAACAACAGTTTACACAGATGTTTTTTTTTTTAAATTTGATTGAAGATGAATATACCGTATTTCCTCTAATAGGCCCACATATGGGTTTATTTTTTGACTGCTCCTCAGCATATGGGTTTATTAGAGCATGTGGGCTAATATTTCAACCAACATTTTGGCGAAAATCAAGAAAAAAAATCCAGAAAATGATGACGTAAAACAAAAAAAGCCAGCATTATTAAAAATTTTTGCTTTTACAATAATAAATAACCAGAACCTCCCCAACCCCCATTTACAAAAACGATCGGCAAAAGAGATTTGAATTAATGACATAGGGCTGCCCAAAGAACACAGAACTTTTGTACATGCACTCCGTATGAGATACAGTCGACTCTCGATAACCCGCCACCCTACTTTCGAGAGGCGCGGATCTTAGTGGCAAAAGTTTTAACATTTTTAAAAATGATCGGTAAAATCAAAAATCCTTGCAATATTTTGCACTACACTGACGAATCATATTCGGCGAAAATTTTCAAAAATTGAGGTAAAAAGGGAACGAACTTGAGGGGGTGGAGGGTTATCGAGGGGTTGACTGTATAACACAGGGTTGCCAAGTCGCTAACCCGTAAAATCAGAACAAAATGTTTAAAAATCAGAATTTGACTCCATAAATCAGAACAAATTAGCCAACAATCAGAACAAAATCAGAACACGCAAAATTTGCCAAAACATCAACAAAAGTGCTTTATTTAGAACGGTTGTACATCGAAACGAGACTAAACATTATATTTCTCCCAACTGCGGACATCATTTAACAATTTTCTATCATTCAGCAACAAACTGAACATTTCAACACATGTGTGATCAAAATTTACATTCACTTGGAGAAGGCACTTGACTGTTTCTGGCTGTAGTAAATTCCGATCGTCCGTCCATTGGTTCCCGCAAAGAGAGAAGACACGCTCCACAAAGGCATTCGAGATTGGAATTGAAAGAATCTTGCTCACCAATTCGTAGAGTCCTGGCAAAGTGCAGTTTTCCTTGAACACCTAAAAGTTTGAAACAATAGTTCAATGACAAATTTTTTATTCAACACAAATTCCTACTCTGATCCACTTTTCCTCCGCATTTAGTGATTCGAACACATCCAATGGAACTTGCTGCAAAATAGCATTTAACTGAGAGACTTCATCGAAGAGAGAATCTTGTTCGGCCAATTCAGGTGATATTTGTTCCGCCAACTTCTTGACCTCCTTGTACTGAACTGACCTTGTCGCAAGCATGATCCACTGAATGTTTGTCGGGAAGCGCTCTAATTGAAACCAGGCATCAATGTACTCCAGTGCAGTATCATAGAATTTCTAAAACAAAACACTATTGATCACAAAGAAGAGCTAAGAAATTTACAATAAATTCCTCCTTCAGACGCTGAGCCTTGTCAAATTCGAGTTGACGCATCGTAATTTCTGTCATAGCACCAAAGAATCGTGAATTTCGGCGTTCCCTAATTGTGAACTGCGGCGAGCGAATAAGTTCCATTAATTCAGGCAAAAGTGCATTCGATTTCTAAAGAACTCATTTCATAACGAAGAAATAATTGTAAAGGAAAATACCTGAAGAGAGAGTAAAGGATGCTGAAAACAGGAAAGGATGCTGTGGAGAAAAATAACAACGACCTTGGACTCGGCAGACGAAAAAAAATCTCTGAGCATACGAGGCGTATTTGATGTAGGTGAGAAGAGCAATTGCAAAGCATCCCAAAGCTTCAACATTCTCTGCATTACAGCCGCAAGCGTAGTCCATCTTGTTGGTGCATGAGTAGGCAAACACGAATATTCCATCTAAGAAGAACTTAAACTATCTGCCTGAAGAAAAATTTTTACTGACCTCTACAAATTCGCAGTATTCCTTAAACTTTTCGTGACGACTAGTAGATCCTTTGAAATAGCTTTCCAACTTTAACACAAGTGCTTCGATATCAAAAGGCAATCCTTCTGCTGATTTCTTCGCCGAATTATGTAGGATATGAGCAGGGCAACCGACTGGCACTAATGAAGCAACTTTCTCCTGCAAATGACATATTAATGATAGTTGCAAAACTTCTATAAATACCTTCAGACGTGCAAAAATGTTGTTGTTTCCGCCTTGAGTCCTTCCTCCGAAGTTGACAGGAGCATTATCCGCGCAAAACGAAATGAGGTTCATGACATCCAGAGCGTTCTCCGCCAACGCAGCCTCAATGAATTCTGTGACCATCTCTGACGACTCACCAGGCAGGGTTTTCATATCAAGCAAACGCACCTGCACACCAAGCTTTGCATGGAAGAATCTATAAGCACATATAATCATAAACTGCTATCAAAATCAATCTTTACCTTATGACAAGCGGAAACAACTTCACGGCTTTGTGATTGGAAGCATCTGTTGATATCGAGAAAGGCTGTTCACCAAGATTCTCTAAAAGACATTTCGTTGCATACGGAGCCAACACGCCTAAAATTCTTAACAAAATAAAAACAACCGAAGCTTACTAAACATACCGGTGATAATTTTGACTGTTTTCGTCCGAGCACTTCCAAACCTTTTCGCTATCGCCGAATCAGAGAACATAGTTTGAAAAAGACCTCGAGCCGAGACACAATCTGCTGAAGCAAAAGACTGTTGGTGCTTGACAATGTGATAAGCCCAAGATCCCTCAGCTGCAGCTGTTTTGTCATCAATCGCTGTCGGAGCGAGGAGATTAGGAAGAAACGCGGCAACGGACTGATTTGAGGCAATCACACTAGCGGCATCTTTGTGTTTCTTCGTTGCTGAAATAAAAATAGCTAACATAAAAATCAAATAAAAAAGATGGAACAACCAAGATGAAGATCGATAGCTGTTTTTCCTGTTGCCGCCATATTGATATCGGAGCTGCAGGGCACACAACGAGCATGAGACTATGAAAGATGAAAGTAATAACATTGTCGTCCATAAATATTGTCTTCAAAAAACCTACATCGCTTTTGTTACTCTTTGTTATTCCCTTGATCTTGCTGTACTCCGGCTTGAACAAGCACTTCTTTGGACTTCTCGGAACCATCTGAGTGAGATCTGAACAAATAAGAATTACGAATAAGCGCCGCAGGCACAAATTTTGATGATGATGAACAATCTAACTAGATGCAGAAAATCTAGACAAAGTGCCGAACAATATCAAGAAAAATGGGAATTCAGAACAAATCAGAACATTAAAAATTTGTCAGAACGGACACCTCAAAATCAGAACATTTCTGATAAATCAGAACACTTGGCAACTTTGGTATAACAGTACAGTCGACCCTCGATTTAACGACACCCCGAAAAGTTCGTTCCCGCATCGGGTCCGACCCTTTTTTGCTTGATTTTTGAAGGGTTTTGCTAAGGGGGGTCTTTTTGAAGGGTCTTGTCCTTGGTCAGCCAAGTCCGAAATATCGCAAGGATTCTGATTTCGCCGATCGTTTTTGTAAATGACAAAGAGCACATGACAACAGTTTTACCTTTAACGACACCTTAACGACTGAACGACACCTCTATTTTAATATAGAGTGTCGTTAAATCGAGTGCGCGCGAGTCTTTTCGACAAAATTGTTGTCATTTACAAAAACGATCCGCAAAATCAGAGTCCTTGCGATGTTTCGGACTAGACTGACCAAAGACAACAGGCAAAAGGCTTCGAAAATCGAGCTAAAAAAAGTATCGGACCCGAGGTGGGAACGAACTTTTTAGGGTGTCGTTAAATCGATGGTTGACTGAACAAACTTACAAGGGTAGACAGGCGCCTTACAGGTGCCCAACATTTTTTGAGACTATCTTTGGCGATAATTTAAGCAACAGTTTAGACACAAAACAGCTTTCAAAATTTAAAATTAACTACTATCTATTTGATTCCTTTCGAGACAACAAATATTTAAATTCCTGACGTTGATTATTTTTAAGGCTTCACATTTTTGCCTATTTCATTGCTTAATTCGCTCAATTCTTAAAAAACATGCTCGAGACGCAATACTTTACAATATCACAATCAAAAGAGCACATTTACTTCTATCGATTACAAAAAGAGTTAGCGTGACACATTGACTCCAGCTTGAGAAAAGTCAAAAAGAAACAAAAACAGCGTTCCTTACTTAATCCGAATACTATATAAATATTTTGACACCAAAAATTGGGTGTGGGCTTATTAGAACACGTGGGCTTATTTTTCGGCTGCCCTCCAGCATGTGGGTTTACTAGAGCATGTGAGCATTAATATAAATTATCTAGGAAAAAGTGTAAATGGCTATTTTTTCGTTGTACGATCTATTTTGTGTAATCTGAGCTGGTCCTTTCGGCAGGAACCCAAAACTAAGCATTTGCATAATTATTTTCAAAAAAGACAGAAAAAATGAGAAACTAAATTTAAAAAAAATAGCAAAATTTTCATTAGAGGTTAACATTTTCTCAGAATGTTTATCTTTTTCACAAACCACTGTCTTTTGCCCGAAATTTGGTGAAGTATTTTTTCGAAAAACTAGAATAAACAATTTTTTTGACGAAAAGATTATTGAGTGAGTGTGCTAGAGTGGAACAAAAAATATTAGAATGCTATTAATACTGGTAGGAAGACGAGCGCAGAACAAGATTGAATAGACACAAGCTAGCCACACGTCATTTTGATCATTTTAATTTTTCGAGTGGTTTTCGAATTTTTTCTGGGTCGGGGTGGGGGGGGAGGTGGTCCGTGGGTCACACCTTTTTTACAGCCACTGGGAGTGGTCCAAATCTTTTCCTGAGAACACTTTCTAAGGTAAATTGGTGTGCCTGAACACGAATCCGGTGTCAGAATTGGGGTTTGACAAAGAAATTTTCGAGTTTTTCCCCAAATTTCGGTTTTTTCGGACTTTTTTGACTTTGAAGGGTATAACAGGGTCAAAAGTGGTCGAAATATTTTGTTGCAGGTTTTTTTAGATCCGCCTCGATGTCAGCTTTCGTTTAAAAAAACGTCGAAAATGATGCATTTTAAATAGGGGATCTCCTACTTTGAAGTTTGGTGTCGGATTTAAAAATGACGTATGGTCTTATGTTTGTTGTTGACGAAATGCCACAAATTTGAAATTTAAATTTTTTGTCGTTTCAAGACAAGTCTGCTCAGGGATACGATATAGACGTCGATAGGCGCCTGCTGTCCCTTGTTTCTATCTATTTAAATTAGGCGTAGCTTTAGGCGCAGCACGGCTTTTGAAAACGCCCGAAAATGTTCTTTTAGCCTTTGAAATGAATTTTGCGGTAAATTAAAAATATCCTGAAATTTGACTTGAAAAACGTGTTCCAAACTTCAAATCGCTTCTGGTTTTCTAACTTCTGTATTTTGAAAATCTAGATAGATAAAGATCCTCAGCTTTCTTTTGGTGCATCACTCATCCTCTAGAATGCAAACCTCCACGCCCTCTAAAATCTGCACTTTCGACCCATCTGTACTCAAAATTTTTATAGGAAAAGTTGAAAATCTGATATTTATGACCTATATCTACTTCTTGATTTTACGTCAAATGAAATACCGCATTTCCTCTAATAACTCACCCAGGTGATTTATTTTTTGAATGCTCTCCAGAGGGGTGAGTTATTAGAGCGAGGTCAGTTATTTTTTCAATCAGTAGATGCCAAAGGTGCCGGCAAAAATTTCAACCCAACAAAAACCGTACAAGCAAAGTTTATTCTACCGGGTGGGCAAAGAAATTCCCAGCATTTCAAATGCTCATAACTTTTGGTGGACGTCGAATTTCGACAAACGGTTTTCGGCAATAGTCCTAGAAAAATATACATTTTGTTTGGTATATAATGTCAAAGACACGATTTTCGCTTGTTCCCTCCTGTGGTTTGGGTCTGGTCTGTAGGTGCCGCTTGTTCCCTCCTGTGGTTTGGGTCCTGGTCTGTGGGTGCCGCTTGTTCCCTCCTGTGGTTTGGGTCTGGTCTGTGGGTGCCGCTTGTTCCCTCCTGTGGTTTGGGTCCTGGTCTGTGGGTGCCAGCTTGATTTCCCTCCTGTGGTTTGGGTCCTGGTCTGTGGGTGCCGCTTGTTCCCTCCTGTGGTTTGGGTCCTGGTCTGTGGGTGCGCTTGTTCCCTCCTGTGGTTTGGGTCCTGGTCTGTGGGTGCCGCTTGTTCCCTCCTGTGGGTTTGGGTCCTGGTCTGTGGGTGCCGCTTGTTCCCTCCTGTGGTTTGGGTCCTGGTCTGTGGGTGCCGCTTGTTCCCTCCTGTGGTTTGGGTCCTGGTCTGTGGGTGCTTGTTCCCTCCTGTGGTTTGGGTCCTGGTCTGTGGGTGCCCTTGTTCCCTCCTGTGGTTTGGGTCCTGGTCTGTGGTGCCGCTTGTTCCCTCCTGTGGTTTGGGTCCTGGTCTGTGGGTGCCGCTTGTTCCCTCCTGTGGTTTGGGTCCTGGTCTGTGGGTGCCGCTTGTTCCCTCCGGTGGTTTGGGTCCTGGTCTGTGGGTGCCCTCTGGATGGGCAAGGCCTAAACCAAAGGGGGGACCAATCGAAAATCGTGGTTTTGACATTATATCCAACAAACTGTATATTTTTCTAGGACTATTGCCGAAAACCGTTTGTCGAAATTCGACGTCTACCAAAAGTTATGAGCATTTGAAATGCTGGGAATTTCTTCGCTCACCCGGTACTTTCTAATACAGTCCGCTCCCGATTTAGTAACTTCAAAAAAATCGTTCCCGGTTAGGGTCCAACACTTTCTTATTCCATATTTTGAAGGCGTTTGCCAGTTGTGCTTGGTTAGTCTAAACCGTAATATCGCAAGGATTTCGATTTTGCCGATCATTTTTGTGAATGATAACAGTTTGGCCAAAAAGACCCGCGCCTTTCGATTTAGTGTAGCTACTTACCAGTATGTGTCATAACTCTTCGCATTTTTTCGATTTTTTTCTTTTTCGCATATTTCTTCATGAACTTCTTCATTTTTCATTGAAATGTGACTTGTGTTCAAATTAAGCATGTTTTAGATGCCTCGAATATTGTGCGCTCAAGACCGGCCGGATTTTTTGTTAAAGGGATTTCAAAGCTGCAGGAAAGATGGGAGAAAATTGTTGAGGCCGAAGGAAATTATTTTGATGAATGATAGTTGCTGTTATGAAATATGTTATGCGTTGCCTTGAATAAAGATTTCACTGTTATTTGGAAATGATTTTCTATGAAAGAAATGAAGAAATATGCGAAAAAGAAAAAAATCGATTCTGAATAAAAATTTGAAAAAAACGCGATGAGTTATGACACATACTGGTATTTTCAAAAAAAGCTATACTAAATCGAGAGGCGTGGGTCTTTTCGGTAAAACTGTTGTCAGTTACGAAAACGACCGGCAAAATCCGAATCCTTGCGATTTTTCCGACTAGATTCACAAATCAGATTTAGTGGTTAAAGTTTACAAAAATATGGAATAAAAAGTGTCCGACCTTAGGCGGCAACAAACTTTTTAGGCTTACACTAAATCGAGAGTGGACTGTAACAAAACCTTTCTAAACAATTATATACAAAAACATACCGAGTTAGGCGCATTAAGTTCATAATCACAATCGTCATTTTCAAAATTGAGAGATTTTTTCAAATTTTTCCGAAAATTTGGAAGGAGAGGGGGGGGGTGGTCGAGTTATTAGAGGAAATAAGGTAATGATAAAAAATTTGCAAAAAATCGGACGTGTTCAAGGGACCTCCACAAAAATAGCCTTTTTTGCTGCGTAAAATCCTCTTACGGAAAGCTTCACCCACTGTGCCGTGCATACACGTCTAAGAAGCTCGGGGAAACATTTTCGGGCGTTTTGAAAAGCCGTGCGCATGGTAGGCCAGCGCCTGTTAGGACGGGCTCAAACGTGTGTCCAAAACTGAGCACCAAAACACGCCAATTTGGAAAACTGTAACGAGTCACAGTTAGTAACGAGTCGCCTGGCAGTCTGTCAACACAGGGTGGCCCAAGAAATTACCCTGATTTAAAAAGCTCATATCTTTTTGTAGGATCCACATTTTAAAATTCTGTTCTTACAGATAGTCTTAGAATCCTGTAGGATTCATTATTCTGCTAAATTCACCAAAAATTTTTGACCAAATTTTGCCTTGGTCCCCTGTTGTCAGAAAATAGTCCGAAAAGTGTAAAATCGGTATTTTCTGGACAACAGGGGAACAAGGCAAATTTGGTCAAAAATTTTCGTGAATGTAGTAGAATAATGAATCCTACAGGATTCTAAGACTATCTGTAAAAACAGAATTTTAAAATGGCTACTATGAGCTTTTAAATCAGGGGAATTTTTGGCCACCTATATCAAGCCTCGATTTAAAGTTAATCGAGGTTTTGCTTTTTTATAAGAGATAAAAGTCTCTAAAAAGAGTTTGCAAAGTGGGAATATTTGAAATTTTTGGAAATAGAGTGAATTAGAATTCGAAAATTAAAATGAAAAAGTGTCTAACCTAGCAAGATTCGACACCAATGAAATTTACAAAATCTGTCTTTCCTTATTCACAACCGGCTCGGCCGACCACCGATGTGAACCACCAGTTCTACCAATTTCTAGTTTTATCAACCAACTAATTTTTGACAGAATCTCTCATTTTTACCAAAAAAGCACATTTTTATAATAAAACCAGGTATTTTACATTTAGGTACGATCTTTTTGGTTAAAAAATAAAAATTTTCAATCTTTATGCAATTTTGTATAGAAGGGGGGTAAGGCCACTTGTGGTGCCCGTCGGCACAAACGCGTTAAAGGGAGGACTTCATCAAGAAGTTATACACCGTAAAAACTCTAATAGAAACACCCCGGTTACTATTTTTCAACCTCCTAAAAATCTTGAAATTGTCAATCAAAAATGGCCTTAACTCTGAAATCCTAGTAAAAAAAAGGGGGTTTCTATTAGAGGGGGTTTCTATTAGAGTTTTTACGGTATAATCTACAATCTTCATAGAAATTCCAATTTTTCTTCTATTATCTTTTCAAGCCGATTGCATGCAAACCTTCGGCATAGGGGCGCTTCTTCCCTTTTTTCCCAAATGGGAAAAAAGGGAAGAAACGCATTACATGTACGTTTCTTCCCTTTTTTCCTATTTTTGAATTCGCGCGCTTTCTACTTTGAATCCCCAAGCCCCACCCTTACTTTAGGCTTAGGATATGGCTAATCCTAAAGGCTAAGCCTAAAACCTAAGCCTAAAGTAAGGTCGGGCTTGGTGTCCATAATTCTTTTCAGCCCTACTACCACCATCCACCCCCACTTTTCTACTTTTCAGCCATACTACCACCATCCACCCCCACTTTTCTACTTTTCAGCCATACTACCACCATTTACCCCAATATTTCAATCGATTTTTAGTAAATTTGAAAGGCGCGAATTCAAAATAGGAAAAAGGGAAGAAACGCATTATGTGTCGTTTCTTTCTTTTTCCCATTTGGGAAAAAAGGGAAGAAACGCCTACGCACCCAAACCTTTGACCATTGATTCATGCTCTTTGGAAGATTCATGGCTTCTTCATCTTTGCA
The DNA here is from genome assembly GCA_029231635.1 of Ditylenchus weischeri. Classification (NCBI taxonomy): domain Eukaryota; kingdom Metazoa; phylum Nematoda; class Chromadorea; order Rhabditida; family Anguinidae; genus Ditylenchus; species Ditylenchus weischeri. The sequence goes on from JAMRYI010000374.1 coordinate 94,756, forward strand.
GTCACTTCTGCAGGTTTTTGGTAAGATATTAAAAAAATTTAACTTGCCGAAAACATATTTTTAGTTTCTTATAATAAATAGACAAGCAATTGTTTCAAAGCAAATCCCGTAAAATTTTGAATTTTGCATTTCTCCGTCTCTACCTTAAAATGATCGTATAAAATTTCTGTACTCAATTTTACACTGGTTTGTTGAAATAAACTTTTTAAATAAATTTTCCTGAAAATTTAGAATAGGCTAAATAATATTTAAAAAAAATCTTGCAAAACTTGCAGAATTAATAATTTCAGCTTAAAATTCTAAAGCGCAATTATGACTGTTAGCACGCAATTAGTCCACATATTTGCGCTTTCAATCCGACCAGCCCAACACCACCACAATGGTCATTATTATTGGGAAAGAAAGGGCAAGAGACAACACAATCTCACTCCTCAGGGAATGCAGGATGACCACTGAGTGGATATCCACACACAACAGAGTCCCCTCCTGACGCAATAATAGTTGGGGGTGGGTACAGCAATCCAGATAAAGAGTGGTCATCAGCACCCACCGGCTGAAGACAATTGCACAATTAGCACCAATTTGGGGGAAATAAGCAATAATAGACTGGAAATGTGGTGTCATTTTTCATGAATGTAAGACACATTCATAGAACTGAACTTTAAATATATTATCTCACCGAAATTGACCTCAAATAAGGTAATGGTAGGGTATGTAGTAAAGGCACACAATAGGATTTTAACTTTTTGATTTATGCAGAATTTGTCAGTAGCGAAATCGGCAAATGGTGGTTGAGTGGTATAGTATGGAAAATACAGGGTGTAACAAGAATTATGGAACTTTTGTTTTGGCCATAACTTTTTTTATAAGCCCTTTTTCAAAATTCTGTAAACGCCAAACGACTCAGAATCCAAAAGCAATTTTTTCATGGTGCATTAAACTTGAAAAAAAAATTTTTTGACCAAATTTCGAAAAATTTGCCTTGGTTCCCCCTATGGTGCGAAAACGGCAAAATTCGAAAATTTTAGTTTTGCTCCATTTTAAGTTCGCAAACGCGTTATTCTATTGAAATTTACGACACAAAAGGCTTTCTGCGGAGTGAAATTCATCTCGATCTCTGAACAATAGCGGAATTAGCAGGAAAAACCCAGCAACACTGAATGCGAGACATGAAAAGAAAAAATGATGCGTACTTAAAATGGAGCAAAACTAAAATTTTCGATTTTTGCCGTTTTTGCACCATAGGGAGGACCAAGGCAAATTTTTAAATTCGGTCAAAAAATTTTTTTTCGAGTTTAATGCACCATAAAAATTGCTTTTCGATTCTGAGTCGTTTGGCGTTTACAGAATTTTGAAAAAGGGCTTATAAAAAAAGTTATGGCCAAAACAAAAGTTCCACAATTCTTGTTACAGCCTGTATACACCAGGTTCCAACCCTAGGTGAAACGTTTTTTATAATTTTTAGTACAATTCGATATAACCTGAACTCCTCGAGTTCAATTCAAATCTAGCTTTGGCGTTTTTTCCGAATTTAACTGGTCAACCTATTCCGAAAATCGCAAAAACTTCGATTTTAGCGATTGTTTCTAATTTTTTTTATAAACTTATGCAGTAAAACCTGCCACTCTGGATAAAGATACCCATAAAGAGCTAGCTGACAAAAATTTTAACTTTGTCGGAAACAACCGGCGAACTCCAAGTTTTTGCGAATTTGGGAATAGGCTGACCAGTCAAGTTCAGAAAAGACGCCAGAAAGTGGTCGGGTGTAGATCGACTTGAGGGACTGGTTTATCTCGAGAGGCGACTGATTGATGGACTGTCAATATTTTTAAAAAGAGAAAAATAGCACAAGTCCTTGTAGAAGAAGTAGCACGCAAGTATGGATCTGAGAGATGGATGTATCGCTGTTTTTTGTTTCTTAAAGACTGCTGCTGCTACCTTGGCAACTAACCACTGCTGTTTTGCCATGTAAACACTAGATGAATGACTTCGCAAGTAAAACACGAGTGCAAATAAGTAAATACACCAACCAACTAGTAATAGCAGCAGCAGCAACCAGAACACCCACTACTTATCATTTGCGTGTAAGGGACTGTGACATTAAAAAGTCAAAAATGTTAAAATTATCATAGAAATTACACAAAAAACTATTTTTACAGATACTCAATAGTACACCTCTTATTTCCATCACTGCACAATATGAAAGCCAGACAGATTTCTTTAGTGGCATACCGTATTTCTTGTAATAAACGAGCATGCCCGTTTATTTTCCAATCACCTCCGAGGGTGCCCGTTTATTGGAGACTGCCCGACTATTGGAGACTGCCCGACTATTGGAGACTGCCCGACTATTGAAGACTGCCCGACTATTGGAGACTGCCTGACTATTGAAGACTGCCCGACTATTGGAGACTGCCCGACTATTGAGACTGCCTGACTATTGAAGACTGCCTGACTATTGGAGACTGCCCGACTATTGGAGACTGCCCGACTATTGGAGACTGCCCGACTATTGGAGACTGCCCGACTATTGAAGACTGCCCGACTATTGAGACTGCCCGACTATTGAAGACTGCCTGACTATTGAGACTGCCCGACTATTGGAGACTGCCTGACTATTGGAGACTGCCCGACTATTGAGACTGCCCGACTATTGAGACTGCCCGACTATTGGAGACTGCCCGACTATTGGAGACTGCTCCGACTATTGAGACTGCCCGACTATTGAGACTGCCCACTATTGAGACTGCCCGACTATTGAAGACTGCCCGACTATTGGAGACTGCCCGACTATTGGAGACTGCCCGACTATTGGAGACTGCCCGACTATTGAAGACTGCCCGACTATTGGAGACTGCCCGACTATTGGAGACTGCCTGACTATTGGAGACTGCCCGACTATTGAGACTGCCCGACTATTGAAGACTGCCCGACTATTGGAGACTGCCCGACTATTGAAGACTGCCCGACTATTGGAGACTGCCCGACTATTGGAGACTGCCCGACTATTGGAGACTGCCCGACTATTGGAGACTGCCCGACTATTGAAGACTGCCTGACTATTGGAGACTGCCTGACTATTGAAGACTGCCCGACTATTGAGACTGCCCGACTATTGAGACTGCCCGACTATTGGAGACTGCCCGACTATTGGAGACTGCCCGACTATTGAGACTGCCTGACTATTGGAGACTGCCCGACTATTGAGACTGCCCGACTATTGGAGACTGCCCGACTATTGAAGACTGCCCGACTATTGAGACTGCCCGACTATTGAAGACTGCCCGACTATTGGAGACTGCCCGACTATTGAGACTGCCCGACTATTGAGACTGCCCGACTATTGGAGACTGCCCGACTATTGGAGACTGCCCGACTATTGAGACTGCCCGACTATTGGAGACTGCCCGACTATTGAGACTGCCCGACTATTGGAGACTGCCCGACTATTGAGACTGCCCGACTATTGGAGACTGCCCGACTATTGAGACTGCCTGACTATTGGAGACTGCCCGACTATTGAGACTGCCCGACTATTGGAGACTGCCCGACTATTGAGACTGCCCGACTATTGAAGACTGCCCGACTATTGAGACTGCCCGACTATTGAAGACTGCCTGACTATTGGAGACTGCCCGACTATTGGAGACTGCCCGACTATTGAAGACTGCCCGACTATTGGAGACTGCCTGACTATTGGAGACTGCCCGACTATTGAAGACTGCCCGACTATTGGAGACTGCCCGACTATTGAGACTGCCCGACTATTGAAGACTGCCCGACTATTGGAGACTGCCCGACTATTGAGACTGCCCGACTATTGAAGACTGCCCGACTATTGAGACTGCCCGACTATTGGAGACTGCCCGACTATTGAAGACTGCCCGACTATTGAGACTGCCCGACTATTGAAGACTGCCCGACTATTGAGACTGCCCGACTATTGAAGACTGCCCGACTATTGGAGACCTGCCCGACTATTGAAGACTGCCCGACTATTGGAGACTGCCCGACTATTGGAGACTGCCCGACTATTGAAGACTGCCCGACTATTGGAGACTGCCCGACTATTGGAGACTGCCCGACTATTGGAGACTGCCCGACTATTGGACTGCCCGACTATTGGAGACTGCCCGACTATTGAAGACTGCCCGACTATTGAAGACTGCCCGACTATTGAGACTGCCCGACTATTGAGACTGCCCGACTATTGAGACTGCCCGACTATTGAAGACTGCCCGACTATTGGAGACTGCCCGACTATTGAAGACTGCCCGACTATTGGAGACTGCCCGACTATTGGAGACTGCCCGACTATTGGAGACTGCCCGACTATTGGAGACTGCCCGACTATTGAGACTGCCCGACTATTGGAGACTGCCCGACTATTGGAGACTGCCCGACTATTGGAGACTGCCCGACTATTGGAGACTGCCCGACTATTGAAGACTGCCCGACTATTGGAGACTGCCCGACTATTGGAGACTGCCCGACTATTGGAGACTGCCCGACTATTGAAGACTGCCCGACTATTGGAGACTGCCCGACTATTGGAGACTGCCCGACTATTGAAGACTGCCCGACTATTGGAGACTGCCCGACTATTGGAGACTGCCCGACTATTGAAGACTGCCCGACTATTGGAGACTGCCCGACTATTGGAGACTGCCCGACTATTGGAGACTGCCCGACTATTGGAGACTGCCCGACTATTGGAGACTGCCCGACTATTGGAGACTGCCCGACTATTGGAGACTGCCCGACTATTGAGACTGCCCGACTATTGAAGACTGCCCGACTATTGGAGACTGCCCGACTATTGGAGACTGCCCGACTATTGGAGACTGCCCGACTATTGGAGACTGCCCGACTATTGAGACTGCCCGACTATTGGAGACTGCCCGACTATTGGAGACTGCCCGACTATTGAGACTGCCCGACTATTGGAGACTGCCCGACTATTGGAGACTGCCCGACTATTGGAGACTGCCCGACTATTGGAGACTGCCCGTTTATGAGTAGAGATACCTACTTTTATGTATTTTTTATTTCAACCATTCCAGTAACCGAAATTTCCTCAGATATTAGAATCACTTAACAGAATTTCGTAAAAATATTTGGTTGTCTAGATATGATCCAAAATAGGAAAATACTCTTTGTTTTCCAACTTTAGTCTACCGTAAAACTTATTAAACGACCTATTATAACCTCTACCATTTTTCAAATTTGTTTTGATTTTAACCCCAACATTGTTTATTTTTAAAACTTACGACCACTCATTTTGTAGAGTTTGGAAAGATCTACAAAATGAGTGGTCGTACGTTTTGGTAAAAAATAAACAATGTTGGAGTTAAAAAACCAAAACAAATTTGAAAATAGTTAACTGTAGGGGGGGGGGCGTTTAATAGAGGTTTTACGGTATATCTCAACAGCCAAGAATTTTTTCATAATTCTGTTCAGTGATTCGTATTCCTGAGGAAATTTTGGTTACTGAGGTGGCTTGAAATAAAAAAAATTACGTAAAAATAGGTATCTCTATTAAAAAATAGTCAAGTGGACAGTTCGCACCGGTGCGAAGTGTCCCCGGTGCAAATTATCCTTTTACCAAATTAAAGGCGTATAATAGCCAATCTGTTGTTAAAAGCAAAGTGAAAATAAAGCAATTTAGAAAAAGCTGAAAAGACAATGGCACAGCTTTATTCCATTGCCCATCACCATCAACCATCTAGCCTTGGACTGCCAGCAGCAAAATAGGGGAAAGTTGTGTGGACTCTATTATACTTGCCAGTGCGACACATGGCTGTCCCTTCTTTTTCACTTATTGGCTGGCCTGAAGCACCAAAAGTCTTGTCTCCTATTTTGCCGCAATGCCATATTCTCGTTAGGGTGGACAACCACCACACCACTTATAGTTGGGGATAGAGATACTGGACAAATATGTCCTGCTTCACCCCCTCTAGTGTCTTCAAACATCGATTTTGTTGGCTGAGTAGCTATGGGGTGAGGCAGCAGGCACATGCCTTTGAGCACACAGCCATAGAAAAACAAGCAATTTGGTTTTTTTTTCGGATGAAATTGGAAAATGACTGCTTATTGGAGAGCAGTCGTATTCTTGTGCTCCTCCTGCTGCTGCTGCTAATATCATCTTTCCTTTGTTGGCTTTCTCAATTTTTATTCAGCAAAGTGTTTTGACTGAATGTATATTTGAGATGATACTTTTAGGGTACTGTGATTTTGCAGGCAATCTAGCATTGCTTTGCTATTTTTTAAGAATGGTGTTTTTTTTGGCCACGGAATTGTTGTTTTGGCCATGGATTTCTTCTTTTTGGCCATACTCGCTCAAAATCATGTTTCAACCAGTTTTTGAGATGTTCTTGGGTCTGAAACATGCTGAAAAAATGTTTTCACGGTGCAAACCAGGGCTGGGGCGCGGGAAAATTTTTGAAAAGTTTTCTAGTTCTTATTCTGTACGATTGGTATAACTTTTTAAATCTACCGTGCAGTCAAACCTGGGTTATCCGACACCCCAGTTAACCGACACCCTCTTTTATCCGACACCATGAGCCCGATTTGGTTGGCCTGGTAAACCTACACCCCAGTCATCCGACACCTCGTTTATTTGACACCATAAGGGCGGTCCCCTTTGGGTGTCGTATAACCCAGGTTTGACTGTATTTCCTCTAATTAGCGCCCCCCCCTGATTCAAAATCGTGTTTGTGGCATTGTGTTTTTGACCCACTTTTTGATCACTTTTCTCAGGCAAGTTACCACCCATTTTGTAGCCAGAAAGATGAGCTATTAAATGGGCGGTAACTTGCCTGCGAGAAGTGGTCAATAAGTGGGTCAAAAACGCAATGCCAAAAACACGGTTTTGAATCAGGGGTTGGGGGTGCGTTAATTAGAGGAAATACGGTATGACATATAGACGAAAACAACTATTTAAAAGTTAGGTATACAGTGGCGGAAAAAAGTTATGGTACGGATAAAATTTTAGATGTTTTCTGTAAAAAGTAATTTGAAAATATAAAATCGCGAGACGAAAAAACGAAACAAAATGTGCAGAATTTCATGCTCTACAACGCTAAATAAAAATGGTTGACAATTGCAGATAAGTCTCATGAAAAATAAAGTTATTTAAAACAATTGAAAAATTAGGCCCGGAAAAAAGTTATGGTACGATTAGATTTTGTAGTTTTTTTACCCTTTTCTTCAGAGGTGAAATCATTAAGTGCATATTATTTTGAAGCCCTGAATCTTAGCTATAAATCGGTAGGTCAAACCTTTGTTTTGACTATTCTGGGAATAGCTTATGACCATCAACATGAAAGTGTCTATTTCTAGTCAAAATCAAGGTAAATCTAAGAAAAATGGTTGTTTGGGCGCAACAACAGTGGCTTTTCCAGAATTTTTTACATCGAAAGTTGCCATCCGGTGTATCATTCGAAAGCTCTTGAATTTCCCTACAAAATAACATGTCGATCGTTTTTTTTAATATTACAGGGCTGAGAAACGGACGGTTGAAATTAGAAAAAACAAAAATATCTCAAAATAAGGTGAAAAGAGAGAATTCTCATTTCTTACAATTTTCTATAACTAACACAGTTCTGATTTTCTGAATGAGGACATATACCTAAGTTTTAAATAGTTGTTTTCGTCTATATGTCATAGATTTAAAAAGTTATACCAATCGTACAGAATAAGATCTAGAAAAGTTGTTCTGGTTTTCTGATTTTTCCCGCGCCCCAACCCTCGTGCAAACGACACTTTTTTGAGAGAAAAAATTGGTAAAAATTATGCTTTTTTGACTTGAGCAGCCAATAGTCGAAAAATTTCACCAAAAATTTTTTTCTAAAAAGCGTCGTTTGCACCCTGAAAACATTTTTTGTTTCAGACTCAATAAAAGCTCAAAATGTGGTTGACACATGTTGAAACACAAAAAGACTGTCTATGAAAACATCAAAAAGTTCGGGGGCAATCTACATCAAGCTCAATGGGCCAATGGGCTTGATGTAGATTGGCCCGAACTTTTTGATGTTTTCATAGACAGTCTTCACAAAAATTCTGGTTTTAAATTATCATCTTCTTGGCATCCAGCCGATTCGGCCCAGACCTTTGACCGCTGATCCTAATAATATTCATGGATCCTTAATTTTTGCTGCTTTTTTCCTTTTTCCCTTTTGCTTGGAAATTTCCGTGAGCTTTCATTCTCAAATAGGCACATTTGTCTTTTTTGGTTTCACGTACACCAATTTTTTTTTAATGCTGCAGTCTTTTTGTGTCACCCTGTATATATTAGGTCGTCCAATAAGCTTTGAGAAAAAGCACGTGGATTCGCTTTAATTTTCAAAGTGCATCATTTGGCATATTTGACATGATGTCTTATGTATATATACCATTTTGTAGCCCGTTCTCTGTTCTTTAAAATGTAATATTGAACAATTCTTTGTTATTAGAAAATAGGATCAAAAATAGGAAAACAAAAAATGTGCATAAATTTACCAAACTTGAGAAATTATTTGTTTTTTTATTTTTGGTCCAATTTTGTTATAACAAATAGCCGGTTAATACGACATTCAAAAGAGGAGAGAACGGGCTACAAAATGGTATATGACATGTAGAGACATCATTGTAAATGGGCCAAATGATGCACTTTGAAAATTAAAGCGAATCCACGTGCTTTTTCTCAAAACTTATTGGACGACCTAATAGTAATGCAGCTTTTCAGAAAATATTTATCACCTCTCAAACCGACAATGACATCTTTCTACGAGTCCAAAACTAAGTCAGTTTGATTTGTTCAACAAATTTCACCTTTAAACTTCAAACCCCAATATTTAGTGGCCTAAATTTCGATCGTTTCGCAGATGATTTGCCGACCTCCTCCACTTCCTCCCTCAATTCGGCTGAATCAGCCATAGCCAAAATGCGACAGCACTTTTGGACCGCCAAACAAGTACTTCGACAAAAGGTGTTGAGGAAAAAAGAAGACGATTTTCTGCTAGCTTCCGATGCTGATTTTGACACCAAACTGTCCAGATATTTTTCTATTAGAAATACCACTCGTGAAATGTTGGCTGCTATAGAAGACTACCACCATTTTGTTAGTCAGTTGGTGGAGGAGGAAAAAAGTTTGGGGATTTCTTACAGGTGAGCGAAAATTAGTTTTTGGTGTATTTAGATAATATCTCATATAGTATTTGGCATGTGTGGGTGGGTGGGTGGTTAACGCTTTTTTACTTCGAAGTCCAGAACGGGTCGTAGATAGCGAAATCACTTTTGTCGCTAATACCAAATACCAAAAAAAGAACAGGCGAAAAAAATGAGTTCTACTAAAGTGAAAAGCCATTGAATTGAAATGAAATAGATAGCGCCGATAGAAGATACCCTGAATGAAGTCATAGCCTTGAAATTTCGGAGGCGCCGATATGTGGTCCCTTGTTGTAAATACAAGGGACAGCAGGCGCCCATCGGCGCCTATATCGTATTTTGAAATTCAAATATAAATCCACTTTTCACTTTAAAGGGCAAAATCTCAATTTTTTACAGCAATCTTCAAATCTAATTGCGATAGGTCCTCATATGCGATAGGTCCTCTTTCGAATGAGTATAAACATGCAAATAAAAATATTACACCAAAAAAAGTTTTCCTTTGTGACCAAACATGTACTCAAATGCGTTACCCACCCACCCGTCCCAAATACTATATAGAGATTTAGAAAAAAAGTTGACTGTAAAAAAAGCTAACTGTAAAAAATTTAGTTAACTGTGAGAAATAGTTAACTACTGTCTGAAGCTTTATCCTAAATAAAATACAGGGCGGGCCAATTTTTGTGCACACTTTTGGACGGCCATAATTTTTTTCTATGTCGATTTTCAAAATTCTGTTTTCACAGATCGACTCAGTTTTCGATGCGGTTTTGTTTGTCATACGTCGCTCGGAAAAAAAAATTCGAAAAATTTCAAAAATTTGCCTTGGTCCCCCCTATGGGTTGAAAATGACCATTTTTCCTGAGTACTCAAACATGTACCAAAATGACGTCTGCAATTTTCAACCCATAGGGGGGATTATTTTTCCGAGCAACGTATGACAAACAAAACCGCATCGAAAGCTGAGTCGATCTGTGAAAACAGAATTTTGAAAATCGACCTAGAAAAAAAATTATGGCCGTCCAAAAGTGTGCACAAAAATTGGCCCACCCTGTATATTTTTTGAGATGGAAGCCAATGGAGAGAAAGAACATCTGGGCAGGGTGATGAGAGTGAGTGCCGAGGGTTTGAAAGCAGTTTCCAAGCACAGGTAAACCAGTTAACTGTATTGAAAATTCAATTTAAAAAAGCATTGCAGACAGAAAACCATCAGACCACTCATTCGACTGTACCATGACCTAGATGTGTTCAATGAAAGAGCTGTAGCGGATTGTGCAAGCACAGTGGAGGCGGCTGAACGACTCAGGATGGAATATAGAGGGTCGTTGCTATGGATTAAAGATACTAGTCAAGAAGTGAGTATATTTTGTAAATATATTTTGATTGGGTCAGGTTGGTGGCATGTCGGTTTCGGGCACTGGCCGGCCAGTAAGCCATATTTTCCCTATCAACTATATCTATGACTACCGGCAAATTTGCTTGATCAGCTATATCTATGTGCTTCGGCGATTCTTCGGCAATAATAATACCTCTGCCTTAACGGGCATTTAGCGCGGTTTAGCTCAACCTGTCCTCAGAACACAACTTTTTTCAATTTTAGTTTTTTCTGAGACCTAGTAGTTGGTCATTGATAGCACCACCAAAGAGCTTTTGCATTCAGGCTTGTTTTTTCTATAAAGTGGATAGTGGGTAGAGGAAAAAGGCTCCTAAAATGACTTTGTGATAGGACACAAAAGGGATGTTTTTACCCAAAACAACCTGCACATACCCAACCTAAAATCACATTTTAAAGGGGCATGCTCGCCGCCGATGGGAATATTTTGAAAGGCGGGTACCACGTCAATTCAATAAAGAATTATTTTGAAATGCAAATTTGTTAAATACTGTCTTGTGATAAGTAATGAAAATTACCCTGGCCACTTAGTAGCTTCGGTGGTTCAGTGGTAAAGCGGCGGCGACCTGTGAAAGTCTATGGCCGGTTCGATTCCTAGTGGAATCACTGTTTTTTCCTTCACTCTTATTAAAATGCAAAATTTTATTCTCGTTTGAATTATACTGGTATCCGCCTTTCAAAATATTCCCATCGGCGGCGAGAATATATTTAAGCCCCTTTAAGACCAGTTTGATAAATGTCCACGGTCACTTTTCTTAGTGGAAATGGTGTTTTCGGCCTATTTTGAAAATTTTATCCAAAAACCATATGGGGACCAAGGTATGACAACTCAAATAACCTCCCCTCCAAATAACTCCCCCCCCCCTCAAATAACCCCAGACCAGAAGCGGGGTACCAAAGTGGTGATGGATTGTCTACCCAGCAGAGGGGCATCCAGGTGAGAGATATGAAAATATGTACTCACTCAAGCTACCCTGATAATAAAGTTTTGGGTAGTGAATTCGCTATTTTGGTATTATCAAACCATGTTCAGCGCACGATTTTGAGTAGTATACCATGGTTTGATTTAATTTTTCTTACAATTCAAAATTTTCGGGTTCTGGAGGTGGGTACCTACCCTCGAGGTGGATGGAGAGGTCACTTTTGACATAACACGACTTCCCTTCAAGACAAAATATACCCTGAAAACATACCCCAAATAACCGCCCTGAAATAACCCGGGTTATTTCAGGGCGGTTATTTGGGGGTATTTACGTGGGACCAATATGATTTTTTGTAAAAAATTATTTTTGTAATTTTTAACCACTTTTCAGCTTTTTTCAAACTTTTTTTTGTATTAAGCATGCAAAGTTGCTCGGAAGCCACTATTTACACACCCAGTTGGTTTTCACTGCCAACTTTCAGCTAAATTATCGTTATTATTTTTGAGAATAATTTCTGTGCAAACACCTGAATTCAGAAAAAAATTCTTCTTTCTCAAGAAAAGTTGGAGATTCGCCCATAATTAGTAACCCTGCTAATCCAAATTGTAAAAAATTCTAATAATTGAATTAAATTTCAGCTGGATCCCAACAGCTCCACAGCCATGGACAAATTTCGAACCGCCCAAGCTGTCGTCCGTCAGAACAAAGAAAAATTCGACAAACTCAAGGAGGACACACTCCAAAAAGTGGACTTGTTGACCCAAAGCAGGTCCCAATTGCTGGTTGAGTTGGCTAGAGAATATGCCAAGTCTCTGCTCTACTTCTACGAGAACACTTCGAGAGCATATGAGACAGTGGCACAAAGTAACCAAATGAATTCTATTGACACTTATGAGATTGACATACTCAAAATACTCAACGATCCAGTTGGTTTGGCTATAGAGAAACAAAAGGAACACAAGAGATTGGTGGAGGAACAGCGCCACAAAAGGAAGCAGATAAAAGAACAAAGAAGACGAGAAAAACGAGCTGAAGAGGACAGTTGTGAAGACGAGGCTGAGTCAGTTTCTCTCAGATTTGGTCACAATTACTGTATTTTCTACAGCAAACGACCACCCCGAGATTCTGTCAAAAATTAAAAACGCGGACTTCCATAAATATTAGTCCACCAAACCAATAATGGATGAAATGAGATTCTAGCACCGCTTTTGTTGTAAGGCCTTATTGAAAAATGGCATTTTTCGAAAAAAAATGCGTCATTTATTGGAAATCTGGGCGCTACTAGTGAATACCTCCAAGGAATGGCATACGACTCGATACTGTGACTCGATTTCAAGTTCGACGCCCAATATGTGTTATTTGGTATTTGGTATTTTATGGTATTATTTAATTTGTCCTATGCCCCTTCCGGGTGACCCTGTAACCTTTTTTTGAATTTCCCCCCAAAGGGTACCAAACGCCGTAAAGCTGATGAGAATGAAGAATTTAAAAAAGCAAACAGCATAAAAGTTTGTGTTAATGACCGAGCCGGAATCCGGTTTCGGATTCCAGTTTCTTTTTGAAAATCCGGCAGCTTACCGGAATCCGGTAAAATTTCAAAAAATCCGGTTGATATCTGTCTAGGGTTGACCAATGGTTGATTGACTATCAATTGACTGGTCAATTAATATTATTGACCGATCAATAAGTAATCAGTCACTTCTTCCCTTCTAACCGCAAGCTCTGCTACTTGTTTCTGTACAGTCAACGATCCCAATGCAGTCAACTTAGCCAATTCAATGAACTCCCCCAATACAGTCAACGCTCCCCATACAGTCAACGCTCCCCATACAGTCAACCCCCACTATACAGTCAACGCTCCCGATACAGTCAACCCCTCTAATACAGTCAACTCTCCCGATACAGTCAACTCTCCCGATACAGTCAACGCTCCCCATACAGTCAACCCCCTAATACAGTCAACTCTCCTGATACAGTCAACTCTCAGCCAACAATACAGTCAACTTTCAATTTATCAAAAATCCGGATTCCGGTTTTTTTCTCAAATCCGGTCCGGTTTCCGGCCGTTACCCTAAAGCATGAACACTAATAAAAGTCCACTACAAACCAAAAAAAATAACAAAAAATATAAATTACACGTGACAAGAGTCGAACTTGAAATTCGGTGTATCGAGTTGTAGTATCGAGTCGCAATTGTATCGAGTCATCGTAATATACGCCCAAGAATATGACCTTCCCAAAATAGATGTAATTACCCTTTCGAACAACAAGTTTAGGCTTAGCCCTTATTTTAAGCTCGTGAAAGAAAAAAATCGCACAAATTATATAATATTTTCTGGCCAGATTTCAAATAGATTAGCATAGATTTTCAACAAAAGGTGACTGTTTTACAAAAAAAAAGCCAAATTTATGACAGTTTTTGAAAAAAGGTGCCAGATTTGCAACAAAAGGGTGTCAGAACCTCAATTCATTCACTAGCAATTCCATTTCATCAAAAAATTCTCAAACTTTTCACATAAGTGACATTGTGAACACCTCTTATGCCTACACTGATAGCGTGGAGGTGCCATAACGTGCTTTATAGACTTTTTTACAAAAGGATATTTATGTCAGAAGAATGTCGAATTTTTTTTTGAAACTGACATGCGCAAAAGTCAAGTGAAGTCGTGAAATCCAGCCAAATCAATACATCAATATATTTTAGCATGGTTGAATTAGACGAAATAGAAGTAGGACAAGTGGTCAGTGATGTGCCAGCTCAACAGCCGTTGCCTTTATTAAATGACTGGGATGACAAGGGGCTAGAAAACTCACTTAGGGGCAGGAGATTGCTCCACAGCAAAGGGGAAGATGACATGGAGAACATTGATCTGAACGCTCAACCCCACCATCAGAGGTCTCCAGCTAAACATCTGGGGGACAAATCACATCCTAAAAGCAGTTCTGAAGGGTTGTTCAGAGTGGAGAGTCCATTGGGAATACTCGATGACTCCAAGTTTGAAGAAGACGAGGAGGAAAATGAAGAAGGCAACCAACAGGTGTGTTACCCGTTTTTGAAAACACATGTATTAATTGCATAAAATTTAGAAAAAAAGCAGAGCTATCCAGCTTATTACTAAATCTTGGAGGTGAGGTCAAATTAGAAGAAAAAATTGCCTCAATCTTACCTCCGAAACTGCAACCTCCTCCACGGGACAAAAACTCATCTGTAAAATCAGACATTGGTAGGTTATTTTGCAGCTATTAGGTGAAATTTGGTGGTACAGTCAAACTCCGATATAACACCACTCTGGGGACCGGCTAAGGGCGATGTTATATCGGGGGTGAACATTTATGCAACTCTTTTCGCAACTCTTTAATCGTGAATTCAACAATACATCTACCTAACATTCAAGAACATTAAACAACGGGGAAAAAGTCAGTTAGTGTGCTCTGTTTTTCGTTTCTCTTCCGATGCTGATAAAAGACTTCGTCGAAGGCGTCGCTTAGCTTGAGGATGGCTGGATCGTCGTAGTTCTTCTCCACATAGTGGCATACAATATTCAATGCAGATAGAGCTTCTTGAAGCGTGATGACCGGCTCCTCTTCTTCCTGTTCAACTGACTTGCTGTCGTCCTCGTCGCTGGTTTCTTTATCCACAATTGGGACTGCCGCCACAAATTCCTCCAGAGTGAGCGCGCCATATGCAATGCATAAAAAAGACAAACGCACAATAATCAAACCAGTAATCAGCTCCAAGTCCACTCCGATGAAGTCCAACATAGCCGCTTCTTTATTGATTCCACCGAGTCGTTGCAAATCCGCCCAAGCACCCAGCAGCCCGTCTATTCCGGTGTCTTGTTCTTCCACTTCTTCCGCCGCGACTTCTTCTACCTAAACATTTGAAGTTCACAACGCAAATCAATTCAAACCCTACCTCTGTGTCTAAAGTAGTTTGCGATTGTCTTTGGCTTCACTTCCATCCAGGCCCGTCGAAGGATGTGCAGAGCGCCGAGCAGGTTGATGACAACAGTGTTATATCGGGGGTGGTGTTATATCGCAGTTCGACTGTATTGGTGTGACACAAATTTTGGACAATTTAAAAAAAAAGTAAAACCCAAGACAAAAAAGGCCAAGTGAGTGCTGAGTATTTAAAACATCCGTTTGAAACATGCTAATGAAATATACAGTGAAGCCTCAAAAAACGGGGGTAGGCAGATATATACCAGCAAAAAGAACCATTGAAAAGTAAAAAAAGTGCTGTAGGTGAAAACACCCGTCAAAATCATTAAATCTCCCATCAAATTTTTAAAACTTCTCGTTTTCTGTATTTTACTTTTCAATTTTCAATTTTTTTTTGCACCAGCATGTAGCCCTGCGATTTTAGTTTCTAATGAGCTATCAACTAGCTCAATACAATTTCAAAAAGTGAGAGAAAAATTGCGTTTTTTTAAACTACACCTTTTTCTTCGAAAATTGTTCTCTCACTTTTCAAAATTGTAATCAAACTAGTGGATAGCGCACTAGAAATTAAAATCGCAGGGCTACATGCTAGTGCAAAAAAATTGAAAACTGAAAAGTAATACACAGAAAACTAGAAGTTTTAAAGATTTGACGGGAGATTTAATGATTTTGACGGGAGATTTAATGATTTTAACTGGTGTTTTCGATTTGAGCCAAAAAAATTAATAAAAATCAAGTTCGTAATTTGAATTGACCATTTCGTGGTGAGACCATCTCCTTAACAGCTTTTGCTATCCCCAATCTTTAAGTGCATCAGTTCAACCTCTTTCTTATTTTTAGTGAAAGATTTAATGAGTGTCGACCTTGGAGCTGTAACACTTCCTTCTGCTTCAGCAGAACCTTTTTGGAATCCGTTCAACAATAATCCTAACTCTGCTATCAAACAAATACCTGAAATTACGGATTGGAACTGTCTTTTACAGGAGGAAATAGACCAAACTAAAATTCAGCTGCCTACTTCTAATTCATTGCTTATGTAGCTAAATTTTTATGTGGCTTCCTTTTCATATAAAAATAAAATTTATTTATTATTAAACTTGCATGCAGTAAAGTCAGAAAATCTAGCCTTTATGGAAAAGATAGGAGTAATTCTGCGTAGAATCTTTTTATTTTACTCTTAAGGCCTGCGTACAATGGTCGCGTTTGGCTGCCGCGTTTGGCTATCGCGTTTGGCTGTGGCTTCAGAAGGTGCGTACAATGAAAGGCTAGACGCAACAGCTAAACGCGACAGCCAAACGCGCCACTCAAACGCGACAATCAGAAGCGACAGTCACAGTGTGCGTACAATAAGAAATTGAAGCAAATCGTTTTATCGTTTTCTTTGTCTCGTCTTCCAACCAATTCATGTTGCCGAAATAAGACCACGTAGATTCAATGGTCGTTTCGTCGTTGGCTCCGCTTCCACTTGGCGGTTGCTTCTTCTTGACCTGCCGGAAGTAGATGTCGCGGGGCGTCTGACATGACTTCCTGAACAATGGTTTTTCAAACTGGAAGAAAGCAGCATGCACAACACACAAAATGAAGCAATAAAACAAGCTATCAAAACCGATAGATATAAAAAATGGTCAACAAAAGTTCTCTCAAATGATAAGTAGATCATAACACAACAAGAAAACTTTTGAGAAAAAACGCGCCGCTTTTTTTAAATATTTTTGAAAGTGTGACTGTCGCGTCTGGCTGTCGCGTTTAGCCCTAATTTTTCTCCATTGTACGCACAATGTGACTGTCGCGTTTAGCCTGTCATTGTACGCACCAAAACGCGGCAGCCAAACGCGACAGCTACAGCCAAACGCGACCATTGTACGCAAGGCTTTACCTTTTCATGTGTTCGCTTTTTTGAGATTCATGTAGCCTATTGAAAAATACGACTTTATTCAAAAACTGAAACTCTCAGAAAAATTTTCAGACATCCTTCCAGTTTCTAAAGAATTTCGTAAAAAACCCCAGTTAATTTCACAAAAATTATACTAGGCAAAACCAAATGTCACAATCAAATATTATAGAGCAGTGTAAGTCGACTAATTCGTTTGATTTGGCGATAATAAGCAATGGTGCACTCTACCAATCAATGGTTTAAAATTACGAAGAATAATAAATGCAAACAATATCAATTTGGAGTAAAAATTAAACATTGTTTAAGTGAAAAAGTGCCTAAAAGTAGCCCAGTCTCAGAAGCAAACAAACATTTGAAAGCACCGATTCCAGTAAAAAAATCGATTTTTAAAGTCTAACTGTTAGCCCAATTAACACACAATTATAATAAATGAAATTTTTTATGATAAGTGAATACCAAACAGTGGAGGATGCAACGATAGAATAACCTTGGAGTTTCGAAGCGGTGATGGAGCCAGCTGGAAAGAAATCAGCAACCCCCTTTTAAAATCTCAAGTGATTTTAATTTGAGAGAAAAAATCTCGCAAGAGCGCGAATTTCTAGCATTCGAAAATTGCGAGATCTCGCAAACTCGCAAATTTTCGAAACCTCTCACCGCAATCCCGCATGCTCCCCAGTCTCCAACACTAGCCCCGGACTTCTGGAAACCTTCTGATCTTCCGAAAGACCACAACTTAACCCTAAAAAGAATAACGTTTTATTATTAATCACTTAAGCATGCACAGCCCATGCAATATGTACAACAGCCACTATTTACAAACAGAACAAATAAATTATATTTTCCTTTTTACATCTCGGCATTTCTACACATCCAGCTCTGTCTTTTTGGTCTTTATCGATTGCGCTTTCGCATCCCTAAACAAAAATATTGGTGCACAACTTATACATTAAAAAATAACCCGTCAATATCCTTGACATCACTATTCTTCTTGCGATTGGACCTGTTAGCCAGACAACAAGCCAAGAGAAGAGATATTAGACCAAAGCAAGCCACAATCCACATCATCACGAAAGGCCAAACAGGAAATTCGGAGGCTTGAATAAATTATGTAAATCAGGGAGCAAACAATAAAGATTAACCTTCATAAAATACTTCTGCCATGCTGTTGCCTCTTTTGAAGCTATTGTGAATCCCAGGAGTTGAACCCCTAACAGTTGACGAAGATATCTTGAGACTTGATCTACTGCTCAGTGGTAGCAGAGTAGGCGAATCAGTGAAAGCATCAGAAGAATTTGACCAGTTACCTGAACGAAAAAATAACTATTGTCTACAAACATAGAGAGCAAAAAGGCGAGTGAAGGCGTAAAACGAGATTGGCTCTCATACATGGCATTAAAATAAGTGAAGACCTAAAAAATTTACTTGGACGCGACATTGAAGTACTGAGGCTGAATAAGGAAGAAGTCGACATAACAGGAGAAGCATCAGTAGAAATCAACGGCAGATTTGATGACATGGTCGAAGCAGTAATAGTGATTGAGATCGCAGTTGATGACACAGTTTTCGGCACGATTATCTTTCTAGTCGAGTAAGTAATTGGCTTGACGGTCGTCGGAAGGGTGTTCGGCTGAACAGTCATCACGGTTGCTGGCTCAACAGTCGTCGTCTCTGCAGCTGTCGTTGCCTCAGTAGTCGTAATCGCTTCAGTAGTCGTAGTCGCTTCAGTAGTCGTAGTCGCTTCAGTAGTCGTAGTCACTTCAGTAGTCGAGTTTAGAGTCGTTTGAAGTTACTCTGGCTCTTCCTGCAGCTGTGTGCCTTTGTTTCCTTCAGACCACTTGTTGCTCCGAAAATAGAAGTTGCCGTTCCACCGCAGCCGTCTTTCAAGCATCGCCAATTCTGAATGTTCTTCGCTTGATTTTGTTTCTGCGCATTTCGCGGCTGTTGCACATTACGAGAATTTTTCCTTTGCTAGACTTCGAGACTTGGCTAGACATATTTCGATCTGAAACATTGAATATATACAATGAAATATGAATAGTTAATAGTTAATGTATCAATACAAAGTGTTAAACAAAACATGCGAAGAAATTACAAAAAGTTACAAATTAATACATGAAACCTACAAAAGTACAAAAAGACAAAAAAGATGAAAGAGCAAAAAAAACCACAGACGAAATGCAAGACTGACTAACACACATGTTATTCTTATGGATACAGAATACATCCTATCTGTACAGGGTGACACAAAATTATTGCACCATTTTTGAAAATTTTCCGTAGGTAGCTTCTTATACTATAGATTTCCCCAAGGAAATCGATGACACTAGCTAAACTATCTAGGAGCTAAAGATACAAAAGATTCAATTAAAAACACAACCATTTTTCACTAAAAACAGCCGAAAATAGAATAATACCACAAATTTCAGTTCAAAAATTTGAAATAAAGTTTTTCAAGAAACGGTGCAGTAATTTTGTGTCACCCTGTACCGTACACCCTCGATTTAACGTAACAGTCGAACAGCGTTATAACGTTTCTCAAGAGACTGGTTCCAATGTGACCAAGGGTCCTAAATCTTTATTTTCAGTGAAAACTTTTTGTCGAAAAATGACCAAATTGTACTTTATTTGTCTTGATGTAATTTCGTTTATCAATGGGAAGTTCCCATTGGCCTTGGGCACACTTCTGGAAACGAAAATAAAGTTGTTAGAAAATATCGATTTTTTTTTTCAAAGTTGCAATTCTGATATGTATGAACTACTTTTTACAACTACTTTTTGCTTCTCCATTAGATCCATCGAACAAAATTTCCATTTTTATTGAAAAAATTCATAATTCAAAAATAATGAATTTTTTCAATAAAAGTTGAAATACGTTTCGATGGATCTGATAAAGAAGGAAAAAGCAATTGTATTGGGTTGTAACATAAGTCATGGCGGTTTTTTTTGTACGGTTTTGCAATCATTTATTATCTTCCATCTTTCAACAGTAATAACAACAATTCAATTAATTATGTATTCTCCCTCAGTTCTAACCACCTCCTCCCATCGATCTACCATTTTGTTTATTCCGCTTCTCCAAAAGTCAGCCGGTCTGCTATCGAAGAAGTTGACGAGCCAATTTTTGAGATCCTCATCATTGTCGAATGTTACACCCCGAATTTGATTTTGATGGAATTAAATTTTAATTGATTTTAATTGAATTTAATTTTTGTTGGAAAAGTGAACCGAAAAAGAGCCATGAAAAGAGAAAACCTTTGTTTGTGTCCCTGAGTCCCCCTGTGACGAGAAAGCAAGTCAGCTGCAATTGTGAAACACCGATGGTTTTGATTTTGAACTTTCCCCATCGATTGCAAGTGGCGAAAGATAGTCATAGCGCTGCTATTCATTTGTTCCGCCAGCTCTCGAGTGGTTTGATAACCATCCTCCTTCAAAAGTGCGTTCAGGCACTCTTCGTCAAACTCAGATGGTCGGCCAGAGCGATGCGCGTCATTAAGGTCGAAATTTCCGCTTTTGAACTTGAGAAACCAGTTTTGAGCCGTTCTTTCTGGCATAGCATCTTCTCCGTAAACCGCACAAATTTCCCTAGCTTCTTCTGTAGCCTTCGCACCACGATTGAAAGCGAAAAGCAAGTGATGTCGAAAATGCAAATCCTTGTCCACTTGACACTCCATCGTTTATGCCAAATTACCAAGAATTGATCATTCCAGAAAAACAATAACAAAGATCTTGTAGAGCAAAGAATGAGCTTTCCATTGGCATGTAAAGTATATCACATGTGTGTGATAATTAGCGAATAAAATTCATTACTAAAAAACTTTCATGACTTATGTTACAACCCAATATATCTATTTGCTGAACTTCCGTATTTCTTCTAATAGAGCACCCCCTAAAAGAGCCCCCCCTCCTAACTTCGCGGACCTATATTTCAACCCAGAGTCAATTTTTTGCAAAGCTGTTTTACGCGTTTTTTTAACTCCCACGAGCTCTACCGATTGCACTTTTCAGATTTTAGTTGAGCACCCAAAAATCTCGAGATCGAATTCCAAATTTTCCGATTTTCGGGCATCCAAAAAATAAAGCCCCGGGGGCTCTATTAGAGGAAATACGGTATTTAATGTGTATTTTTTCTAATGTTTTTATAGCTAAAATATACTCAGAAATTACAAAGAAAAAATTAAAAAAGTGCTTCTTTGCCGGGATAGTTAGAATGCCCAAATTTAAATTGACGACCTTCTCACTTTCGGTCATATCTTGGCAAACAAATCTTTTCAAAATTATATTATAGAGCAGTGTAAGTCGACAAATTCGTTTGATTTGGCGATAATAAGCAATGGTGCACTCGACCAATCAATGGTTTAAAATTATGAAAAATAATAAATGCAAACAATATCAATTTGGAGTAAAAAATGAAACATTGTTTAAGTGAAAAAGTGCCTAAAAGTAGCCCAGTCTCAGAAGCAAACAAACATTTGAAAGCACCGATTCCAGTAAAAAAATCAATTTTTAAAGTCTAACTGTTAGCCCAATAAACACACAATTATAATAAATGAAATTTTTTATGATAAGTGAATACCAAACAGTGGAGGATGCAACGATAGAATAATTCGAAAATTGCGAGATCTCGCAAACTCGCAAATTTTCGAAACCTCTCACCGCAATCCCGCATGCTCCCCCAGTCTCCAACACTAGCCCCGGACTTCTGGAAACCTTCTGATCTTCCGAAAGACCACAACTTAACCCTAAAAAGAATAACGTTTTATTATTAATCACTTAAGCATGCACAGCCCATGCAATATGTACAACAGCCACTATTTACAAACAGAACAAATAAATTATATTTTCCTTTTTACATCTCGACTAAAGGCATTTCTACACATCCAGCTCTGTCTTTTTGGTCTTTATCGATTGCGCTTTCGCATCCCTAAACAAAAATATTGGTGCACAACTTATACATTAAAAAATAACCCGTCAATATCCTTGACATCACTATTCTTCTTGCGATTGGACCTGTTAGCCAGACAACAAGCCAAGAGAAGAGATATTAGACCAAAGCAAGCCACAATCCACATCATCACGAAAGGCCAAACAGGAAATTCGGAGGCTTCAATAAATTATGTAAATCAGGGAGCAAACAATAAAGATTAACCTTCATAAAATACTTCTGCCATGCTGTTGCCTCTTTTGAAGCTATTGTGAATCCCAGGAGTTGAACCCCTAACAGTTGACGAAGATATCTTGAGACTTGATCTACTGCTCAGTGGTAGCAGAGTAGGCGAATCAGTGAAAGCATCAGAAGAATTTGACCAGTTACCTGAACGAAAAATAACTATTGTCTACAAACATAGAGAGCAAAAAGGCGAGTGAAGGCGTAAAACGAGATTGGCTCTCATACATGGCATTAAAATAAGTGAAGACCTAAAAATTTACTTGACGCGACATTGAAGTACTGAGGCTGAATAAGGAAGAAGTCGACATAACAGGGAAGCATCAGTAGAAATCAACGGCAGATTTGATGACATGGTCGAAGCAGTAATAGTGATTGAGATCGCAGTCGATGACACAGTTTTCGGCACGAGATTAAACCTGAATCCATCGGGGTGGGCTGGCCGATTCACTGAGCTTCGCTGATCAACTCTGGTCAAATTCCATGTTGGTGAGTGGCAGCGCCCAAGATAGTCCAATGGCCCTGGGAAAGTCTAGGAACAAGCGCTGGAAACTTCTATCAGATTAGCTTGTGTTGTTGTTGTGAAATATTATGTGCAGTTCTTTGCTGTTTGTGTGAATGTTTGTGTGTTTTGTGGTTGTTTGATGAGAGGGCCCTGCTCCCTTAAATTTGGATATGTTACATAAAGTTTTTCAAGAAACGGTGCAGTAATTTTGTGTCACCCTGTACCGTACACCCTCGATTTAACGTAACAGTCGAACAGCGTTATAACGTTTCTCAAGAGACTGGTTCCAATGTGACCAAGGGTTCTAAATCTTTATTTTCAGTGAAACACTTTTTGTCGAAAAATGACCAAATTGTACTTTATTTGTCTTGATGTAATTTCGTTTATCAATGGGAAGTTCCCATTGGCCTTGGGCACACTTCTGGAAACGAAAATAAAGTTGTTAGAAAATATCGATTTTTTTTTCAAAGTTGCAATTCTGATATGTATGAACTACTTTTTACAACTACTTTTTGCTTCTCCATTAGATCCATCGAACAAAATTTCCATTTTTATTGAAAAAAAAAATTCATAATTCAAAAATAATGAATTTTTTCAATAAAAGTTGAAATACGTTTCGATGGATCTGATAAAGAAGGAAAAAGCAATTGTATTGGGTTGTAACATAAGTCATGGCGGTTTTTTTGTACGGTTTTGCAATCATTTATTATCTTCCATCTTTCAACAGTAATAACAACAATTCAATTAATTATGTATTCTCCCTCAGTTCTAACCACCTCCTCCCATCGATCTACCATTTTGTTTATTCCGCTTCTCCAAAAGTCAGCCGGTCTGCTATCGAAGAAGTTGACGAGCCAATTTTTGAGATCCTCATCATTGTCGAATGTTACACCCCGAATTTGATTTTGATGGAATTAAATTTTAATTGATTTTAATTGAATTTAATTTTTGTTGGAAGGGTGAACCGAAAAAGAGCCATGAAAAGAGAAAACCTTTGTTTGTGTCCCTGAGTCCCCCTGTGACGAGAAAGCAAGTCAGCTGCAATTGTGAAACGCCGATGGTTTTGATTTTCCGCTAACTTGTGTATCACCCACGCTCCCAACTTTTGAACTTTTCCCATCGATTGCAAGTGGCGAAAGATAGTCATAGCGCTGCTATTCATTTGTTCCGCCAGCTCTCGAGTGGTTTGATAACCATCCTCCTTCAAAAGTGCGTTCAGGCACTCTTCGTCAAACTCAGATGGTCGGCCAGAGCGATGCGCGTCATTAAGGTCGAAATTTCCGCTTTTGAACTTGAGAAACCAGTTTTGAGCCGTTCTTTCTGGCATAGCATCTTCTCCGTAAACCGCACAAATTTCCCTAGCTTCTTCTGTAGCCTTCGCACCACGATTGAAAGCGAAAAGCAAGTGATGTCGAAAATGCAAATCCTTGTCCACTTGACACTCCATCGTTTATGCCAAATTACCAAGAATTGGTCATTCCAGAAAAACAATAACAAAGATCTTGTAGAGCAAAGAATGAGCTTTCCATTGGCATGTAAAGTATATCGCATGTGTGTGATAATTAGCGAATAAAATTCATTACTAAAAAATCGTCATGACTTATATTACAACCCAATATATCTATTTGCTGAACTTCCAAAAAACCAAATTTCAATATATAAATTCTTTTTTTTTGGAAAATACAAGGAAACAAGTGAATCACAACAATGTTCTCACAGGATTCGCTTTTTGAGCCACACCAAACTGGTTTTTCCTGGCTGAGATTTGCACCAATTTTCGAAGAAGTCTTTGATTGCCCAGATCTAGTTGCCTTTTTCGTTCAAGCTCCTGCAGAAGATTCATTGATTTGTTTTCTTTGTAACAATAACTAAAAAAAGTTTACCACAAAACCTCCTCCGCCCATTCTTGTGTTAGGAGTGGAGCTGGCTCTTTTTCTGTTAGCTGAAGCTGGTGGTGGAATACTGGACTTCATCTCCAACACCTAAATTATTTTTTGGCAATCATTAAAGTAGGTTTTTATCCACTGTGAAGGATCAGTGACACGGCTTTTTTGAAAATTGTGATCTTTTTTTATTCAATGTTTTTTATTTAATGTGTATTTTTTCTAATGTTTTTTATAGCTAAAATATATTCAGAAATTACAAAGAAAAATTTTAAAAAAGGTGCTTGTTTGCCGTGATATGAATTAAAGTTAGAATGCCCAAATTTAAATTGACGACCTTCTCACTTTCGGTCATATCTTGGCAAAGCTATGCAAAGCTATTCTGCTATGGGATTGAATTTTAGTGTTCAATTTTAGTTCGGGTGGCATCAGAGAACAAATTATACGTGAATGTCTACTTTTATTATAAAAACGTCGAAAATTAAAAAAAACTGGTCAATATCTTAACAGAGGTGCTGAGAGAAAAATTCACAAGTGGAGCTAAGGTCTAAACTAAACTTTGACGATTTTAGTATTTTTAACTGAAATTTTTAAGTTTCAGTGTCTGCCTTGGACACTGCCTCACCGGTGTTTGAGGCACTCTGGTGTTTTAAAGACTGGTTAATCTACCTTGCTGGATACTTCGATGGATTCACCTACCCTTTGGCGGTGTTGGAGGAAGTGCCTCATGTCAGTGTGTTTATCAACTGCGCCATTCAACCCTGCTCTACCATTCTGTGTTTTGGATATGATATTAGTAGCAGAACTATTTGCTGAAAGTGCTCTTCGAGGCACATAAGCGGGGTTGGATACACTGGAGATGGCAGAGGGTTGCCTGCTTGGTCTGGATGGCTGTGCTGAAGCTGAAGAAAATCTGCTTTTGTGCGGCTAAAAAATCATATTTTGACACTTTTATCGGCCGGAGTTCGTTATACCGCCCCCTCGCGAAACTGCTTTTTGACCACTTTTTTGAACTTATCAGGTCGTAATTAGTACGAAAAACATGTTTTTAGGGCGCGGAAGATTATTTGAGAAAAAATATTTTTTGCCTAAAATGGTTATTAATGATCATTAATATAGTTACACATCCACCAATTCACATGGCTGCTGTATGTAAAAAGGGGGAATGAGTGTGTTATACTTTAGCATATTGTTCGGAATAGTCTCTAAGGTGATTGACCCCGCGCCCCCTGCGTGGGCGCGGGGTCTTGACTTAAGATGCGCACCCCCAATCACCTTAGAGACCATACATCTCAAAAAATGGGCTATGTAAGTGTACAACAAACACTTGCATTGCCCTGCTTTTGCATGTGGTAGGCCGGCCATGAGAATTGGATGCTCACCCGCCCCGAACAGCAGCAAGGCAAAAAATTTCATGTCAAAAAATCAAATAATGAAAAATTATTGAAAAAAAAAAATGTCAATTTTTGACCAAAAAATATTTTTTGTGAAAAAAAAATTTTTTCTCAAATAATCGTCCGCGCCCTAAAAACATGTTTTTCGTACTAATTACGACCTGATAAGTTCAAAAAAGTGGTCACAAAGCACTTTTGCGAGGGGGCGGTATAACGAACTTTATCCCTCTTATCTTTCACGCCTTCCTTTCTATTTAATTTCAAGGCTTTCCAACAAATACATAGTTGTATTAAAAAGGTTGCAATCACGAGTTAAAACAAAAGGTAAAAAAAAGTTGTGTCACCCTGTATTATCCGAAAATGGTGTTAAAACAGTGCTTCGATGTGTACTTATTAATAAGATTTGTCATTATTTTCGGACTCCAAATCTTATTTCTTTTAGAAATTCACGTCAAACCCTTATTTTTCGCACCAAAAGAGCAATAGGCACTATAAAAATAGCATATTTTTGCCAAAATACCCCAAAATGTACTTTTTGAGCAAATGTACTTATTTTCAAAATTGTGAGATCGAAGCCCTGTGTTGAAATCGGTCAATGCATCCAATTGGTTGCCCTGTTTGGTTACCCTGCCTGTGCTATGAAGCGGTTGATAGTGCCGGTTGATTGATTAGGACTAAACCAGGCCCATATCATCCCATCTGTGCCTACTCAAATACTTACTGGATTAGCGGAGCGGAGATAAGATGTCCTTTCATTGAACCTCGAATGTCCACTTGGATGGCTGGAAGAAGCCATTTGGGTCACTACTGGTATTCTACAGGATTCATCTGGACAAATAGCAGTATTAGCGAGGGTTGAAAGCAAGTAATATAGGTGGAGAACATATGTTCTCCTTTTAAATCTTTAAGAATTTCAATTGTTGGGTGCAGGTTGTCCTGGAAACAGGCAGGTAAGCTGCCATCGGCTGTGCCAACTTTGACTTGACAAAACCAAGGATGCATGCCATCTAGCAGCCAACAAATGGCTGGAATTAATGAGTTTCTTGATGCAAATAGTACACATACACACACAATGCCGATCAAACAAGTGCTTCCAGTCGCACTTACACACTTTTTGAGGTCGTACACAATCATTCCAAGTTTTTTTAGCTAACTCTGGCTCTTAGGCTTAGGCTAGGGTAGGTCAGCGTATGTTAGGACAAAAAAAATTAGACCTTAGTTCAAGCTGGATTGAGATTTTTATTTGGGATAAAATGAGTACGAATCTTTGAGGTCACTAACCTTTAATAATTCGCTAATTTTATAATTCTTGAGATATACATGTATTTGTTAGAGTAAATTTCATATTTCGTTTAAAATGCATAACCTCTGTTTTTTCGATAAAATTTGTAATCGCTTGTTTACGTTCTTCGAGTTAGAGTTCTAGTTAGAGTTTGAGTTCAGGTAAGAGGTGTTCATGTAGTTAAATATGCGAACTCGAAGGTGTTCACGTACTTCGAGTTTGAGTTCGAGGTCGAACTTGAAAAAGTTCATGTAAATAACGGTTGCAGTTTATAACCCCCCCACGGGGAAGGGTCAGGTGGAGGAGATAACTTCATATTCGTGTTTCTCGACCCCGATTTCATGAGAAAGCCGGCTGTTTTTTTGGTTCTGAGAAATTTTTTTTTCAAACCACAAAGGGGGTATCATGGTTTTTTCAGTCAAAATTTGAAAAATTTGAATTGGCGCCTTTTGAATTTTCAAGGGATTAAGGGCTGTATTGGGAGGGGAAGGGAATAAAAAGGGGTCACTTTCATGGCAGAACGTTAGAAAAGTAAATATTTATATTCTTCGACTGTCTTACCATGTTTTTCAACTGAACCGTGGCAAAAATAGACTCTATATGCACTTTATGATCAAGAGTACTTCTCGGAATCATGTCTAAGGCAAGTGAGTGCGCGCATCTCTAACTCTCAACCCCCTTGCGCTCCCTTCGGGGTTTTTTCCGGGGCGCAGGGGGCTTGGGGTGGGGATTGTAAACTCAAGCCTAAATAACTTAAATCGCTCAGAATGTTACCCCGGAGTGGCCGAAAACCACTGAAAGTTGATTTTCGGGGTTTAATAAAGTTTGGGTTCAAGTTTTGCACATGAACACCTTCATATTCGACCTCAAACTTGAACTCAAACTCGAAGTACGTGAACCATAATACGTGAAGCCATAATGGTTGGAGTTCTTTTCATTTTTATCTACATTATATTTCGTTGCAGCCATCTCACTGTTGTCGTATTTATGTCTCTATAAGATTGCTCCTTATCCAACAAAAGGGGATTTTCGCATTGGTCCACCTTGCTGTTTTTTTGTATTTTTTTAAAGCTTATGCTTAGGCAAGGATTGGCCAGCTGACGGACTCAACATACCTTAGACTCATGTACGCTGGCCAACACTTGCCTAAGCCTAAAAGATTACAAAAAAAAACAACAGAAAGGGCCAAGTCAAAAGCCCCCTCCCTCGAACTGAATTTTTTGGGTGCTATTTTTAGGTGGTACTTAATTTTGCCCCCTAATTACTGAAAAATGCCCCTTAATTTTCTGAAAAATGCCCCCTAATTTTTTTCGCCGTCTATATATTCTTGTTGTCTATTTCACCCTAATCCAAGAGCTATTTTTTTTGTTGTAAAGCTGGATAAACACTGATAAAATTGTAATTTGGACCGGTTGTCATTGTTCCTCTATTGATTAGTGTAAAGAGAGCAGATATACATAAGCCCTTAGGAAAAGGAGGAAGTGATGTCGGCGTAGTGTAATGGTAGCACATCAGCCCGGAAAACTGAAAGCTGCAGATTCGATTCGTGCCACCACCATTTTGCCTCTTCCTCCCTAAACTTTTTTTTGGTCTGTTTTTGTTGACTCCGCTACCTTTTTCGAAGGCCCATTTTCTCTTGTTTTTCAGGCCATATTTACTTCTTTGTCGACATTGTAAAATAGATACATTTTGCCACCTTGCAGAGGTGGCTTATCAGAGGTTATACGGAATTCAGATTTTGTTCGAATTAAAATAGCGTTGGAGGATTTGATAACAAGAATTTATAACACCAATAAATTACAGGTTCGAGTTACAGTGACAAATTAGAAAAAAGCTTTGAAAAAAGGTCTTATTTCTCTAGGGAATAATCTGTGCGTATTAAGCATCCTCTGTTAACAACAAATATATATGTGTGTGTGTGTTTGTGTGAGCCAAAGAGTCAATAGGATTAAGAGTTAGTTAGTAAGCTATATAGGTGGAGGGCAGAGAAGGGTCTTCCTCCCCTTTGGGGCTTGAGCCTGCTATTCTAGCAATTTATTAATTCTGTGCCATCCATTATCTACTTTCTATAAGTATTTAATTTTTGTTTTCTTTTTGTTCGAAACACCTTTGTAAAATCTCTTTTCTCTACAAGTTTGGCTGTCAAAGCAATAATTTTAAAATAGTTATTTACATGTGTAATTTTTTGGTATTTCATTTAGCTAAATAAAATTTTTAATAATTGACAATACTCGATTTTTTCTTTTTCGCATATTTCTTCATGAACTTCTTCATTTTTCATTGAAATGTGACTTGTGTTCAAATTAAGCATGTTTTAGATGCCTCGAGGCCTTGTGCGCTCAAGACCGGCCGGATTTTTCGTTAAAGGGATTTCAAAGCTGCAGGAAAGATGGGAGAAAATTGTTGAGGATTGGTACTTATTTAGTTGGGGCCAACAAAAACCAACCCCCCCCCCCCAAAAGGTCATTTTTCGATTTTGTAACAGTTTGGTTTTTTGGACCCAAAATCAACTTTTATTGCAATAACGACGACAACCATAACCGAGATGCATATTAAGTGCAAACATATTGATCAGCAATTCGGGACCAGAGATGAAACATAATGTCATTTCCTGCGTACTTCTTTCTCCAGCAAAACTGGAGAAAGAGCAGTTCAAATAGGCGTCGAATGTTAAAATCTCTAAGATCATCCATTGCTAAAGCTACGAATAAACTCACAAATAGTATGAAAATAATTCAAACAAGCACAAAGAAATTCAGTACTGAAAATGATCTTTGGGGGGGGGGCCAACTAAATAAATACCCTTGGATTTACCCCACAATTTTTTTAAAATTTTTGACTCAAACCATTTTATAGCGATATATTTGTAGCGATATTGATACACTTGTTTGTTTAAGCCAGGGTATCGATCTTAAAAAATTTCATTTTAGAGAAAAGTCATTTTCGCATTCTTTCAAGTACAAACTTCCATATCATCCCGTGCTTATTGTCATTTTAAAGCGAAAAAATAATTCGAAGTAAAATATCAAAAAAATGAGTTTGATGTTTTTCTACCTTTCGATTTAGTATAGCTACTTACCAGTATGTGTCATAACTCTTCGCGTTTTTTTCAAATTTTTAGTCAGAATCGATTTTTTTCTTTTTCGCATATTCCTTCATGAACTTCTTCATTTTTCATTGAAATGTCACTTGTGTTTTAGATGCCTCGAATCCTTGTGCGCTCAAGACCGGCCGGATTTTTTGTTAAAGGGATTTCAAAGCTGCAGGAAAGATGGGAGAAAATTGTTGAGGCCGAAGGAAATTATTTTGATGAATGATAGTTGCTGTTATGAAATATGTTATGCGTTGCCTTGAATAAAGACTTCACTGTTATTTGGAAATGATTTTCTATGAAAGAAACGAAGAAATATGCGAAAAAGGAAAAAATTGATTCTGACTAAAAATTTGAAAAAAACGCATACTGGTAGAGTTTTCGATTTTGAAAATCTCTGAGTTTTTATTTTCGATTTTTTTAGTTTTAAAGCATTTCTGCTGCGTACCCTAAAAACTTAGAATTTGAACAGGATTTTGAATAAAGATAATATTTTTTTTGGCCATAGATTTGATTCTGGACACGAAATCAGCAATTTTTAAATAAAATTTGGTCATTTCTGTGTGAAATTCAGGATTGGAAAAGACCAGATGTCTTAGAACCCACTCCACAGTGGCCAGAAGCCCCTGAAAGTTGGCTTTGCGGGGGTTTACTAAAGAGGAGGGGGTGAACTTTTTGCGAAAATTCGATTGCGCGCATCAGATTTACCTTTTGATTGAGTCAATCGCTTAGAATCTCACACTAATCCACCGTAAAGTACTCCAAAACACCCTAAACATGGAATTATGGGCGATTTAGTCGATCAAACAGCAAATCTTATGCGCGCAATCGAATTTTCGCAAAAAGTTCATCCCCTCCTCTTTAGTAAGCCCCGGAAAGCCAACTTCTGGCCACTGTGAGTTCTAAGACATCTGGTCTTTCAATCCAAATTTAGGCTGATGTGTCCAAATCAAATCTATGGCCAAAAAAGAGAAATCTCTGGCCAAAAGAAGAATTCTATGGCCAGCGAAATACCACCCTTTTGAATAATCCAAATGCGGAAGAATACCCTAATGTTAACTTTTTTACCTGGTTTCTTCTATGCGAAATGTCAGATTTTAGTTATTTATTTTAAAAATTTGCCTTTCTAGGGTTACAAAATTTGGCTAAAATACACTGTTACGCACTGGCCGCAAATGGACACAAATCATGTTTTCAACGTTTTAGCACTTGCAACGTGTAGAAACATGTTTTTAAGGCGCGGCCGACCATTTTTGAAAAAAAAAATTTTTGACCAAAAATTGACTTTTTGCCTTGAGGGCTCAAGGTAAACCACCTGGAGAGGGTACCTGAACACCCCAAAAAGTTGCTCTTTGAACATAGTTTTGTTTACTGGAGCTTACCGCATAGAGAAACTCTGGTATGCATACATTTTGCATGCATCCAGAGTCACTTTCGAGTGATTTGTGTCTCAGGTATGTGGGTGTGCGCATCTCAACGCCAAGCCCCCAAGCCCCCCTCTTGATCAAAAATGCAGACTCTATATGTGTTAGGGTTGCCCCCGAAAAAAACTGCATTGGTCCCCCTGTTGATTTTTTTGAAAAAAAGAATTCCCCAAAAGTTTCAAAAAGTGTTTTTTTTAATTTTTAAATCATTTTTACATAAAAAAAATTTCATGAAAATTTTTAAAGTTTTTTTGCCTTGGTCCCCCAAGATTTTCTTTTTTTCTCAAGTTTCTCATAAATTTGTGTTAAATATTTTTCCAGCAAATTTATCCACCCTTCAATCCACCTTGAAGTTCTACAGATTATTGTACCCGGCGTGCAGTGTATGGAGTGTGCTAATCTTAGCCGCGAAGCAGCCAATCTCTGGCCGGGTACAACAATCTTTTTTAGAAATTTCGGATAAAAGAAAATTTTTCGGAAAAGGTCAGCTCGGGGACCAAGGCAAAAATTTTAAAATTTTTTCACAAAAACTTTCTGAAAAATTTATTCATCATTTCGGCGCCCGGCGCCGAAAAAAACTAAGTGCCATACTTTGCTCCCGGCGCCGGTGCCGGCGCCCGGCGCCCCGAATATAGCCGGCGCCTTCTGGCGTCGGCGCTGGTGCTGGCGCCCGGCGCCGAAAATTTTTCCGTGCAGCTATGCATATACCCACTCCCCCCTCCAAAAGGCTAGTGTCGTATAAACTCCCCCAACAATTTTTACTTAAAGGACCATACTTGAGAGTTTGGCAAATTCAAAAATGCGCAGGACACTTTTTTCATTTCGAAATTATTTTTTCAATCATTTATTATGTATCAGCCTTATTGATCAAAAATAATAGAGCAGACACGGGAACCGAAGCTTAGATCGACAACCGCTGCTATACCACTGAGCTACCTAGGCAACTTATATTAATTATGTTTTTTTATTTCCATACACCAAATTCTCACTGTCATCAACAAGTGTGGTCCTTGAAGCTTAGGGCCTGACCATTACAAACAAGGGCTTTTGAAACAACTTTTGGTTCTTTTCCGTTATCGACAGGCCACTTTATTTTTTCTCCATATACCCACCAAATATCCCATTTAATATTCCTTCAAAATAAAGTGACCTGTCGATAACGGAAAAGAACCCAACTTTTTTTTAAAAAACAGT
Source organism: Ditylenchus weischeri (assembly GCA_029231635.1). Taxonomy (NCBI): domain Eukaryota; kingdom Metazoa; phylum Nematoda; class Chromadorea; order Rhabditida; family Anguinidae; genus Ditylenchus; species Ditylenchus weischeri. Next base: position 127,992 of record JAMRYI010000374.1, read on the forward strand.
TTTTGGTATCCTTCAAAAATCATTGCGGGAGGGGGCTGGCTACCGTATTTCCTCTAATTAACCCCCCTTGATTCAAAATCGTGTTTTTGGCATTGCGTTTTTGACCCACTTTTTGATCACTTCTCTCAGGCAAGTTACCGCCCATTTTGTAGCCAGAAAGATGAGCTATTAAATGGTTGGTAACTTGCCTGAGAAGTGATCAAAAAGTGGTCAAAAACACGATTTTGAATCAAGGGGGTGCGTTAATTAGAGGAAATACGGTATATGGCAGTAACGTCAAAATTACTCTGAAAAAGTTTAAAAAATTATTTACTCTAAATAAAGGAATGCGTCCTATCCCTCCATATTACATGTAAGTTATACTTTTGGCTTAAAAAATAAGCCATGCGGTAATAAATGTACCAAAAAATTAAGCAAACTTGTTTTTTGAGGGTTTCACTTAGAAAATATTCTTTAATAAATATTTTAGTGGATTTACTTTTTTATATTTTTGTTGTCGAGCCAAATGCAATAAAAGCTGTAGTCCATAACTCTAGACTAAATATTTTATTGGATGGGACAGAAATTGCTATCAGACAGTCATATAATTACTTCTTGCGTGCCTCTAATTTACCTTAATCCACTGAGTTTGTAGCCCAAATTAATTACTTAACCGCAAAGTTGCTGCGGTGGAGACTCTAATTGAACTTCAACAATTTTTAAGCTTCCTTTATGCTCTAAATCAATATTTTAGAAAGACCTTTTTTGAAGACATTTTAAACTTGAAAAAATGTAGTAAAAGCTACTACGATAGTTTAATAAATTTTCGGCAATTTTTTGAAGCTATCCTTTCTTTGCTTTTTCTATCTCCCTTTGTGTTAAACAATACAAGATGATCCAATATTTTTTGGAATACTCGGAGAAGCGCTAAAAATTTTTAGAAGCCGTTTGACAAACGGTTTTTTTATTTAACACCAGAAAGAGACATCTTTTGCACAAAAACAAAAATAAAAAACACCAAAACTTCAAAGAAAATATGAAAAAATATATTCCTAAATTTGATTATTTTGCTTAAACTGCGTGCACATTGTAAAGTTTGAAATTTTGACACCGGATTCGTGTTCAGCATGACCATTTACTTAGAAGAGTGCTCTCAGAATAAATAGTTTGCTGTCAAATTTCAAATTCCTCTCGAGACAAAAAACATTTAAACATCTTAAAATTGCAATATTTAAATAATTTTTGTCTCGAGAGGAATTTGAAATTTGACAGCAAACTATTTATTCTGAGAGCAATCTTCTAAGTAAATGGTCATGCTGAACACGAATCCGGTGTCAAAATTTCAAACTTTACAATGTGCACGCAGTTTAGGCAAACGAATCAAATTTAGGAATATATATTTTTTTATATTTTCTTTGAATTTTCGGTGTTTTTTTATTTTCTGTTTTTTGTGCAAAAGATGTTTTCTAGAAGCATTTTGTGGGCTCAATCTGATTCCGGAGTCAAAATTTCTGTATTCGATTGCTTAATTTCTATTTGTTTTTCGTACTTAAATTGCATTATTTTGGAAATATTTCAGAATTTCGAAAATTGAGTTATTTTAAATCTTATAATTTAAAGCTAACATAGATTATGTAATATGTCATTTAAAAGCCCTTTTTGTGGGCTTTCTTTTGGCACCAAACTTTCTTATGGGTCTTTATTTGTACAACAAGTTTTGATCAGTTGAAATCAAACATAGCGGGTTTTGACCATCGCAAAAATGAGTTTTTAATAATCGTCCTTTTAACACAGTTAAAGGGCCGATAGGACATTTCTGAAACCAAATTCGGATTCAGCATGAAAAGATGCAACAGAATATACCAACGTTACAGTTCGTCTTGCTAGTGTTAAAAGAAGAGACTATACGGATTAATTAATTTAATGTGAAAAACACAATTTTTGCTTGCCAAATAAAGTACTAAATTTAAAAAATAAAAATTAAAAAAAAAAATATTTTTCTGGCCATCATACATTGACTAACGGATAGATTTTAGTGCTATTGGCTCTATAAAGTTTACGTGGTTCAATTGTTGAAAAAGCTAAATCTTTATAATAAATTATTAAATGAGGTGAGAAAGTAAATATATAGGGTGCGTCAAAAAACTTGACCACCTTCCAAGGGTTTAACTATTAAAACAGGGATGATATCTCAAAATTTTGAAAAAAGTACATTTTCCAAAAAAAAAGATTTTGGGGCCAAAAAAGTACAATTCCCGAAACTCAATAAAAGCGCCTTCAAACATTTTATTTCTACACCAATGAAACACATAACACTTTTCAAACAAATAAAACAATTCAATCATATTTTTCGTTACTTTGAATTTTCCTCCGAAGATCTTTCTCTTTCATAAGCAGTTTGTAGACACCTGCGCAATCGATATCGTAATTGACCCGAACTTGGAGAAGAGCCTTGACCATTTCCACCTGAAAAAGATTCCTCGCGTCTGTCCACTGAGCTTTGCACAACGAAAATACCCGCTCCACAATAGCATTGGCCAGCTGTATTGAGAGGATGGTGCTCACGAGTCGGTAGAGGCACGGCAGGAAATCGTTGTCCTAAATAAGAAGTCTGAATTCCGCCACAAAACCTTCGCTCACCTTGAAGACCTTCTGCCACTTAGTTTCCGCTGGATCCGCATCAAAGAGTTCGTCCGGGATTTGGCGCAACATTCGGTTCACTTCGACCACCTCGTTGAAAAGCTCATCCTTTTCAGCGATTTCTGACGCCAACTGTTTTGCAAGCTCCACTGCTTCGGTGTAGTCGATATTCTTTGTCTTCAGCATAATCAATTTTCATTCGACCACATCCGAACTTCTTGGCCACCTCGGAATCGGAAAACATTGTGCGGAAGAGAGCATCGGATGAGCAGCAATCGGCCGAGAAAAACGCTTGGTCGTGAGTCGCGACATGGAACGCCCAGGCACCTTCGGCAGCAGAAGTTTTGTCATCGATTGCAGTTGGCGCAGTTTGGTTTGGAATGAAGTTTGAGATAGTTCTAAAAGTCCAAACAAATAACAGAAACAAATAAAGTAAAAAAACTTGTAGTGTTAGCGGCCCTGGCGTTCTCCTTGTGCTTTGACTTCTCCTTTGTGGTTTTTACCATCGATACCAAGTTGACCTCGTCGTTGCACGGAATGCAGTGAGCGTTGAAGTCTTCCTTTCCTTTTCTGATTCCTTTGAACTTCCTTGCAAACTCGACTTTGTACACGTTCTTCCTTCGAGGCTGAGACATTGCGTTTGAGATTAGCACTGCAAATTTAACAATTTAAACAAGCGAAAGAAAAAAGGAAGAAAAAGCAGAAACAAATGAACACAAAATGAACAGACAACTGGAAATTCGAATGAAAAACTGTGCAGCAGGCGAAATTTTTTAAAAATTCGAATGTTTTCTAACATTTTCGGCGCTTATTCGAAAAAAAAAAGTACAAAAAAGTACAAATCTCCAAAAAAAAAGTACAAATCTTTTTAAAAAGTACATATATCATCCCTGTATTAAAACAATTTTTTGTTTGTTACTGGCATCGTATAGATTTTCGAGTGCTGTTTTTCAAAATCCTTACTGAAGTTGGAAATTTCCTAAGGGTTTAGGTCCAAAAAAATATGAAAATCGACCGGGCAAGGTCATACCTCCTTAATTTGTTTAAGTGTTTAATTATTTTTAACATACCCTGTAAATCAGTGCTAAATATCACTCCTACATGTCAGAGCTCTACTGAAAAGCTGCTTTTTAGTCAAATCTTCAGTTTAGGTTTTTTAACAGTGAAAATACCTTTGAGCAATTATTATTAGTCGTGAGCTTGTTTTTCACTCGCTCAAAAAGAGTTTGGTCTCATTGCATACAGTCGACGCTGCATTCAACAGACATTCCAAAATTTCGTTCCCATCTAGGGTCCAACCCTTTTTAACCGAATTTTTATTCTAGTCAATATCGATCAATATTTGCCGGTAGTTTCTAAGAAACACGATGATTTTTCCATTTAGAGCCGCGATGCTCGATTTAAAACACACCTAAATCATGAAAAAGCGCATGTTAAATTGAGTGTTGCAGGTTTAAATAGAAAATTTATCGTGTTTCTCAGAAATTACAGGCAAAATCGAAATGTTTGCGATATTTTGGACTAGACTGACAAATTAGAATAGAAAAGAGACTTTGAAATTTGGGTTAACACTCGGAACCCCGAGCGGCGGTCAATGCCTCGTTGGACTCAGAATTACACGTAGATCATTTTTCAAAAATATATGCACGGGTGGTTGGACGGGTCAATCGACCCAAAAGCCGGTTTGAAATGGACGACCATTTCAGGGAGAGTCAAAATTATAATTAACTAAACCAATAACATTGACCAGTAAAAGATTTAATATTTATCGAGCAGCGGTAAAAAACATGAATCCATAAGAAATCAAGCCAATTCTGCAATTTTTAATTTGCTGCAAATATTCAAAAGTGATTATGTTTTCGAATTCTAAGCCCCTGTGAAATATTGAAAACCCACAGGGTGGACAAAGACATTTTTTAAATTTATGTCTTTACTAGCTTTTCATTGAAATTTGTTTGTCTATGATTGAAAATCGCATACTGACTGTCCAATGAGACCAAACCACCTGAGCGAGTAAAACACAAGTTCGCGAAGTTCCCTTGTCAGTCTCTTTTATCATAGACATCTCCACGCTTAATTATTTGCAGCTTAAACGAAAAGAACTCACACTGGAGTCATCGACAGCCTCCTCTTCCAATTCCTCTAAAAACAGCAGTAATACTTCCAACGATCCAAAACAAGGGTCTTCCTCGCTGCACCATGTAAATATGCAGGACAGACAGGGCAAAACCCTCCTAATCTACAATTGTGCAAAAGGACTAGCTACTACAGTTGAAGAGCTGTCTCTGGACCCCAACATCGATGTCAACCTGTCAGACAACGAGGGCAACACAGCCCTGATACATGCAGCGCAGGCAGGTCACACCCAGATAGTCCAGGTACTCGTCCAAAAGTTTCCCAACCTAGCCCTGGACAAAGTCAATAATCTGGGACAGACGGCTTTAATCAAAGCAGCCATCCAGGGCAGGGCGAATTGTGCCAAGTGTTTGTTGAAAGCAGGTAAAGCAAATTAGAATTACGGTTTGAGTAATTGTAATTTGGTTTGCAGGAGCAGATGCCTACCACAGAGACACTTCCAGGCAACTCTGCGCTCTCGAATGGGCAGAATATGTGGGCAGGTAGGCATTTAGAAAGCTGAACTAAGGTTTTCACACATTTATTTTTGATACAGCAACGTAACGAAAAGAGTACATGGTGTCCCAAGAATTTCCCCCACTTTTGAAGGACCATAACTTTTTGTGGAGATCGTATTTTGCAATTCTGTTTTCGCCATTCGTCTTAGAATTTTGTAACAATTTTTTTGGCATATCAGGTGAAAAAAGTCAAAATTTTTCATTTTTGCCTTGGTTCCCCCTGTTGTCCGAAAATTACCAAAAAGTTATGGTCCTTCAAAAGTGGGGGAAATTCTTGGGACACCCTGTAGAATAGAATTTTTTGTGTTAACTGAAGAGTTAAGAAATTTATAGTGAAATTTGTTTCGGAAAATATCTCTTGAATCAAAATTTCTTCTCAAATCCGAATCCGTTGAGATCAAGACAAAAAAATTCAAGAAGCTGAGATATAGCTATTTTTAGCAGACCGACCAGAAAATTTGAACCGTTTGAACGACAACTGTGAGGAATTTCTTAGCTTCCAAAAAATTAATTTCACTCGATCTCAACCGGTTTGGATTCTGGAAGATATTTTGACATTTAGGGTGACTCACAATCAGAGATTTCCTGATATCAGAAAATCTGATATGATAGTGAAATGATATGCCCTATCATACGCCATCATGCCATGTCACCATCACTACCATGTCAGACGAAAAATTTGAGACCCATATCATATCACTATTATATCAGATTCCCACAATTTCCCGTGCTCTATTTTCTCTCCTTCTTCAAACCAATTCCACCCTCTTATTTAATGATTCCCACTTTCAGCAATGGAAGGATATCACGAGTCTGGCTCTTGAATTGTTCGGGATTCCTGCTATTTCGGCGCCCATTGAGAGAGTTTTCAGCTACGCGTCAATGGCAACTAGCTACAAGCGAGCTCGAACTTCATTCTCCTACCTCAATAAGCAACTCATCATTTCACTGAACAGCGACCTCTGATTAATTTTTATCATATCACTTGAACATCATACAGTCAACTCTCGATTTAACGAACCCCCTGGGGACCGACAGAAATGTTGGTTAAATCGAGAGTTTCGTTAAATCAAGGGTTCGTTAAATCGAAAGTTGGTGTACAATTTTTATTGTAATGTTCGTTAAATCAAAAGTTGACTGGGTTCGCTTAACAACGCTGAATCAATAAAACTACAGGGTGGTCTTTTATAATCTCCCTAGTTTGTTTTCGCCATAACTTTTTGAATTCGTGGTTTTTTGGCGAGATCTTTTTTTGTATTCGAAAGAGCTGCTCTGCGCCGAGCGATTGGTACCAAATTTTGATTTTTGTCATGATTCTGTTGATCAGCTACGGCTTGTTTAAAAATGTGCCTTTTAGATGTCTTTTTCGCCTCAGCAACGATCTCAGTGCGTAGAATGGTTTATCGAAGAGGGCAAGAGCGTATCCAGCTTCCAGCAGAGATATCGACGTGAACAGAGAGCCAATCAAGCCGATCATCAAGTAACAGCTCCGGATGCAAAATCAATCAAGAAGTGGTACGCAAAATTCAAGGAGGGCGATCTGAAGAACAAGAAACGAATTGGAAGCAAGGTTTTCTTTGTTGTTGATTTGTTTTGGTTATTTTTTTGGTGTTTCGAATAAAGTGTTATAAGCATGTTTGGTACCAATCGCTTGGCGCAGAGCAGCTCTTTCGAATAAAAAAAAGATCTCGCCGAAAAACCATGAATTCAAAAAGTTATGGCGAAAACAAACTAGGGAGATTATAAAAGACCACCCTGTATATTGCATCAACAATAACAACACACTTCGCAAGCAATGTTCAAGAATTAGATTCGAAGAAATCGGCTATTTTACATCGCTTCATTTTCTTTTGACGATCTCTGTAAAAGGCATCATCTAAGGCATCACTGAGACGAAGCACAGAAGGATCACAGAAGTTTTCTTCAACATATTGTTGGACAATCAGGAAGGCACGATGGGCATCGAGACGAGATATTGGCGGTTTTACCACTTCTATTTCCTCGAAATCCACTTCTTTGTCGCCTGGGCCTTCCGTTCTCGAGACATCTTCTACGATTTCAGCCAGCGAAAGAGTAGCACCTTGAAAATAATTAACTAGTGAAAAAAAAATGTGTAATTGATAATTACATGTAAGCATATTTGGATCGCCGCCGCCGCCACCGGCGCTGCCAGGCGGCGGCGGCGAAAATAAGTCTACCGCCGGCGGTGGCGGCGGCGCCGGCGGCGAATATAAGGGCGGCGGTGGTGGCGGCGGTGGCGGTGGACTAATAAGGCGGCGGCGGCGGTGGCGGCGCCCGTCGCGGCGGCGGCTTTTAATAGCGCCGCAATTGAACTTATTTTAATAAAACTTGTTTTGCAAATTTGTGACAAGCGTGGCTGCAGCGAAAAAATTTTTATATCAACGCGAAATCCGGCTGCACCACCGGCGGCGGCGGCAAAATATGAGGTGCCACCGGCGGCGGCAGTGGCGGCGGATTAGCGGCCGCGGCGGCGGCGGTGGTGATGTCTCCGCCGCCGGCGGTGGCGGCGGCGGCGGCGGCGGTGGTGGTTTTTCGGAGATGCACAACTATGCATGTAAGCACGAAATCATCCACAGCAATGAAGTCGGACACCGTCGCTTCATGATCATCACCTTCTAGCTGCTGAAGTTCTGTCCAAGCATCGATCAACTCATTCATGACGTCCTTGTCGACAGGACATTGTTCTTCGTGAACAGTAAACAAAAACAGCAAAATCAGTGCTGTTAAACAAAAACACGTTAAAAATTGAAAGTTTCGTTAAATTGAGAGTGACTTTATCAATAGGAATTCCAAAAAAGGTTCGTTAAATCAAGAGTTTCGTTAAATCGAAGGTAAGCTTTACCTTATTTGAGATTTAACCAACCAAATCACGTTCGGAGGTTCGTTAAATCGAAGGTAAGCTTTACCTTATTTGAGATTTAACCAACCAAATCACGTTCGGAGGTTCGTTAAATCGAAGGTAAGCTTTACCTTATTTGAGATTTAACCAACCAAATCACGTTCGGAGGTTCGTTAAATCGAAGGTAAGCTTTACCTTATTTGAGATTTAACCAACCAAATCACGTTCGGAGGTTCGTTAAATCGAAGGTAAGCTTTACCTTATTTGAGATTTAACCAACCAAATCACGTTCGGAGGTTCGTTAAATCGAAGGTAAGCTTTACCTTATTTGAGATTTAACCAACCAAATCACGTTCGGAGGTTCGTTAAATCGAAGGTAAGCTTTACCTTATTTGAGATTTAACCAACCAAATCACGTTCGGAGGTTCGTTAAATCGAAGGTAAGCTTTACCTTATTTGAGATTTAACCAACCAATCACGTTCGGAGGTTCGTTAAATCGAAGGTAAGCTTTACCTTATTTGAGATTTAACCAACCAAATCACGTTCGGAGGTTCGTTAAATCGAAGGTAAGCTTTACCTTATTTGAGATTTAACCAACCAAATCACGTTCGGAGGTTCGTTAAATCGAAGGTAAGCTTTACCTTATTTGAGATTTAACCAACCAAATCACGTTCGGAGGTTCGTTAAATCGAAGGTAAGCTTTACCTTATTTGAGATTTAACCAACCAAATCACGTTCGGAGGTTCGTTAAATCGAAGGTAAGCTTTACCTTATTTGAGATTTAACCAACCAAATCACGTTCGGAGGTTCGTTAAATCGAAGGTAAGCTTTACCTTATTTGAGATTTAACCAACCAAATCACGTTCGGAGGTTCGTTAAATCGAAGGTAAGCTTTACCTTATTTGAGATTTAACCAACCAAATCACGTTCGGAGGTTCGTTAAATCGAAGGTAAGCTTTACCTTATTTGAGATTTAACCAACCAAATCACGTTCGGAGGTTCGTTAAATCGAAGGTAAGCTTTACCTTATTTGAGATTTAACCAACCAAATCACGTTCGGAGGTTCGTTAAATCGAAGGTAAGCTTTACCTTATTTGAGATTTAACCAACCAAATCACGTTCGGAGGTTCGTTAAATCGAAGGTAAGCTTTACCTTATTTGAGATTTAACCAACCAAATCACGTTCGGAGGTTCGTTAAATCGAAGGTAAGCTTTACCTTATTTGAGATTTAACCAACCAAATCACGTTCGGAGGTTCGTTAAATCGAAGGTAAGCTTTACCTTATTTGAGATTTAACCAACCAAATCACGTTCGGAGGTTCGTTAAATCGAGAGTTGACTGTATCACACTTTATCACTATCATGTCAGGTGCTCGACATCAGGAAATCTCTGCTCACAATCCCAATATTATTTACTCTGATTTTTATCCAATTTTTAATTATGGTGATTTGGTAGGACTGAATGTGCACATTTGATAGCCCACTTCATGTTGTCTCAAAGAAATGGCCACAACAAGTCTGCCAATGAAAGCACCAAGTTGGGGCTCAACAACACCAATAATGCCAGTAGCAGTAATAGCAACAATAAGACGGCTGTCAGAACCAATTCGAACACTTTCAAACAGGCAAGTACTCTTTTGAGCCGGCTATATTTTTGTTTGAAAATAGGGTGGGGTAGCCATGTTGTTCTAGCAATCAAGTAGTGCACTCTTGTCGTAGCGTAAAAACATATTTATGTGAACTTCTACTTTAGAAAACTCCTCCAAGTTTCTGCACCTTAAAGCTATGATCACAATGAGTTTGGTACCTTCTCGGTACCCTCTTGCAGATCTGCACTCTCGAATCTGAGTGCGGATCTATCTCGATATGTTATTGTAACGTATGAGTGTAAAATACAGGGTGTTTTTTTTATTCCCCGATTTTAAATTGTAAAATTATACTAGCTTTTTTTATCCATTTTCAAAAATATTTTTTTTTAGAAAGCTGAAGTTTTAGGAATTTTTCTGGTTCTTACAGCTTTTACATATGACGTCAAAATTTGGGTTATTTGAGTCTCCAAAGTTATGACCGGTTTTCGGGTAATTTGTGTGATTGGGCCATTCTTCTTCCATGACAATGTGAACTGGGAGTCTTCCCTGGCCAAGTTGAAACAATTCGTCAATCGTGTCTGTCGTCGACGAAATTTCAATCGAATGATCATGCAGCAATATGGAGCGCCGCCACATTTTACCGACTATCTCAACCAGAAATTTCCGAATCGTTGGACCGAATCCGAATCTTCTGTGCAAAATGGACTATCGCTTGCGTGCCCACCAAGATCACCTGATTTGACACCTTGTGACTTCTTCTTATGGGGTTACATCAAGGCAAAAGTTTACACGTCGCCAGTCCTGAACTTGGATGATCTCCAGGAACGGCTTTTCGAGAAATGAGTAAGAAATGAGTAAATGAGCAAGAATTACCCGAAAACCGGTCATAACTTTGGAGACTCAAATAACCCAAATTCCGACGTCATATGTAAAAGCTGTAAGAACCAGAAAAATTCCTAAAACTTCAGCTTTCTAACAAAAAAAAGATTTTTGAAAATGGATAAAAAAGCTAATATAATTTTACAATTTAAAATCGGGGAATAAAAAAAACACCCTGTATGTTAATAAATTGTCCAAAAAAGTTATTTTGAACGGGAAATTCAATTCCAATACTAACATTTTTCCGAAAAAGTGGCAGAACTACAACAAAAAAGTGCTTGATCTTAATTTACTCAAAAAGCAGATAAAAAAGCCATTTTGTTTTAGCTAGCATGCCTAGTAGCGATTCCCCTGATCGGAGGAGCCCACCATGACCTACCAGCCATTGCCAGGCCTAGAGTACGCTCAGCACCACCCATTCCCACATTGAAGATAACAAGACCCACATCTCCAGGTTCTGCAAACAACAGTGTGCCAGGAGGTAAACAACTGGGCAGTGGCATCAACAAATCTGGTCATCGAAGAGTTAGACCCACTAGTTCTTGTGCTTAGCTGTTTAAAAATTTAAGAAATTTTTTTAAGGTTGACAAATTGGTTAAGAGTTTGCTGCTGTTGCTGTTGAATAAATGAATATTACAGATAGAAAAGTTTTTAACGCTTTACAGATTTTCCTTCCCCCAAAATAACAAAATTTGCCCAAACTAACTTTATTTCGAATTTTCATTGATTTGACATTTGATCCCCCGCTGCTTTGCTGCCGTATTGCGTGACCATGGAATGGTTCCTTACTCTTCGAACCTGTGGATTTTCTACATATACAAGGTGTCCAATAAAAACTGCACCATTTTTTGAATTCCCGCCTTTTTACCTTTTTTCAGTTTTTTAACACTAGAACGATTTTCGTACTAAGCGTCTTGCTCAGAATTTTGTGCTGATCAGTTCTACACAGATCCTCTTTGCGAAAAAAGTTCTTTTGTGGGTAATTTCTGCTGCTTAGGTTCGACATTAGGGTTGTCAAACGTTCGAAATTTTTTCAAACGTTCGATTCGAAGTTCGAGTTAGAAATTTTCGAATCGAACGTTCGGTTCGAAGTTGGATTTTGAAAATTTTCAAACGTTTGATTTTAATTTAAAATTTTTAAATCTTAGAATTTTCGAATGTTCGATTTGAAAAATCGTGACCCTTTCAAATTCAAACTTCGAATCTAACATGTGTTCGATGCTTGTCTTTATGATTTTGGGAATATTATTGCCAATTATTTTTCTTGTTTTTTGCCAAGCGAAGTTTGGGCAACTTTTGTGAAAAAGGGCGACAAGGCAGTTTGCAAGTGTGGCGCTGAATATTCGCTGGGAAAAAGTGAAGCCACAACAAATCTATCTTCTCATCTACAGTCTGCAAAACATAACGAAGCCATGGTAAAATTTGATGATCTAAGCGCATAGAAGGCACGAACGGAAACACTCACTTCAATGTTCAGTCTACATTACTCAATAGTATGACAGTTTAACATTTTTTTAACTTCATTAACTGTCTTTATTAGATTCAAACAGATAATTTGAAAAATGATGTGCTGAAGCTGATTGTTCAACATAATTTGCCATACTTGATTGCTGAATCGCCGTTTCTTCGTCATTTGATAAGAAATAACTATGGAAGCTCAAATGTAATTCTAGCAAAACATTTTTAAAACGAGTTTCCCTGTAACCTTAAGCGTCACGATATTTCTTCAGAGGTGCCTAAAAAATCTGAGAAGTGCAAAGAAAGTCTCAGGAAATTTGCAATGGATCAATAGAGATCAAGAAACCGCGGAATTTGGGATGAAGAAGAAGATGTTGATAGACTGGATCTTTCTAGTGCGGACAGATTCAAGGTTTGTCTTAGGCAGCACTTTATCATAAAAACTTTTCTTTCAAAAGATGAAGTCGACCGTTACCTGAATGAGCCCAAGTTGCCAACGCCAAATCCGGATTATCATGGCCATGACGACATATTTAAATGGTGGCAAAAGAATTCTCCAAAATTTTCGCATCTCGCAATTGTAGCTCGTAAATACTTGTCCATTTCGTTATTCAGCGTTGCGTCAGAAAGGTGTTTTTCCAAGGCTTCTCTTTGCTAACTCTCTTCGATCCCGTTTACCGAAAGATGCTGCATCCAACCTTCTTCACATCAAAACCGGGCTGGCGGATTCAGTACTAGAGGATGCCAGAAGCAAGAATACTGAAGAACCAGAAGAAATCATCAATATTTTGTTAGAAAATTCCGTAGATGTTGAAGAATTTTGATTTATGTGGTTGTTATAGTTCAATAAAAGTCACGAAATTCTGAGTAAAACTATAAAAATATCTGGTAAAAAGTTCTAAATTTCCCTAATCAAAAGTTCGATTCGAATTCGAAATCGAACGTTCGATTCGACAACCCTATTCGACATACTTTGACTAGGAGTCAGTATAATTTTTTGTCCATATCTTTTTAATCCACAAACTTTTATTGCTCTTTTTAACCTTATCAGATGCAGAACTAACTGCGCTTCTGAATGAGTGTAAATGTGCCTGTCAATGTTTAAAAAAAAATAAAGAAAAAAATCGAAAATACATAGAAGCACGTTTTTTCTATCCTGAATTTTAATCCTGAAAATACATAGAATAGATCCTGAATTTTTTTGAATAAATGTCCGGCACTTTTTGTTCTGTGGTTCGATTTTCAAGTTTTTAGGTCTAAATGGAGCAACCTTTTGCTACCAAAAAGTTAACACATCAATAAAAAATTTAAAAATTTGACTTAAAGAGGGGGGTGGTGGGTTGGTACATCTACTGTCAGTATCTGGTCCCGCGTGGAAATGTTCAAAATTCAAATTGAAACAAATTTAAAGGTTGTTGGTTTTAATCCTCTGGCTGCACATTTTTTCACGATTTTGGTATCAAACGACCCTCCGGCTAGTAGAAACTCAACTAGGCTATCAGCGGTTTTACAACTGTTGTAAGTAATACCCAAGTAAAGAATTTCGAACCTTCATTTTCGTTCTTTTTCACTGCTTTGATATCTTTCATTTTAATATTTTTCTCCGTCTTCTCGATGTACTGCAACTTGCGAGAAGTATATCTGATAGGCAGCCTAGGAGTTTATTTCAGCCTTTCAAACAAAAACATAGGATGTTGCTCTGCAGGCAGGTGACTTTTTGAAGATACCATCGGGTACACTTTGCCTACTAGGGGAAAATTTCCTGCTTACTTTCCTGGATTAATTTCGAAAAACTTTCCATTATGTTACTTCTGTAGTTTTGAGTCTAGAATTTTTCGGTCATCTTTTCGGCAGTCAATAAAATAGATGGAGGCAATGTTAACCAAAGTATATGGCTTTTGGCTGCTTTTCGTTTATTTTGACGATGATTTGCAATAAATCGCAAAATGAAGACCGTTTTGGGCAATAAATAAGCCTAAGCCAGAGGAATTAGAACCACCAACCTTTTCATGCGGGACCAGATACGGACAGTAGATGTACCCTCCCTTTAACAATTATGAATACATTTTTTTAAAAGCGATTTGGCATAAAATTTTTTTCTGCTAGTAAACTTTATAATTTTGACACCGGGTACATGTTCAGCATAGTCAATTTCCTAGAAAAACTGCCCTTCAAATATCAAGCTCACTGACAAATTTTGAATTCCACTCAAGACAGTAAATATTCAAATTTTGTGGGCAGACTAATCCTGAAGACTTTATAAAAGACTTTATATCAAAGCTTGACTCTATCTCTTTTTATTTTCACCACTTTCTTCCATAATTTATTTGTTGAACTAGAGAATTGGCAAAACAAGGCCAGAGATGATTCAGCCATGTAAAGAGACCAGCAAAACAATGCCTTTTGACTTTCACTATTTGTTTGCTGTCTATTTCTCTGCTGCTCCTTCTGTACTCTCTGCAACCATTGGCCGGCCATCAAACAGTCTTTTTCTTACCAAAAATAACTGGGAATGGGTAGTGCTTGGGTTGTTTGTGTGACCAACACACCCTTGCTAATCAATAGCTGTTGCAGTTAGTTTTTGTTGGTTGGATTGATTGGCTCCTTGAGCATTGCTCAATAGGCTGCCTGCTGAAGGATGGGTAACAACAACAGGTGGCCATTAGCCATCCAACCATTGGTTTACACCCATCTTTTCCTGCCTACCCACTGAGCTATACTTGCTGCTCCTACTTCCCGTGGTTTGCATAACAATGAGGCACGAGGGTGATTAAAAAAAGACATTCCTTCCAGCTTTAATTGCTGCTAATAATATCTGGACTGCATGCCCCTCCCTCACTTGTTGAATTTTGTGTAGTGAAATTTGTTTGGATGAATCTTTTTTCTGCCACGTTTTGGCTTTTTTCTTCATCCAATTTGTTTTATCAATAGTTGTGATTTAACGGGTGACAAATAAGTTCCCGGCGGATTTTTAAACCCTTATATTTTATCAAGTTCGGATCATATCTCTTATCTTTTGATACCAATCTGTAGCCCTAAATCTCCTCTTTGATTTGGTATATCATTTGCCCCAAAAAAGTTATCCAAAATGGCTGATCTCCGTGCCGGAATTATGCGACTCCATGAGCAAGGCTACAAAGTCATGGAACCCATTGGGGTGACAATGCAGCCATCAAAGGTGACTGGGCGCCCAATTCTCCAGACTTAAACGTGATGGACTACTTCGGATGGCCATATCTGCAGTCGAAAGCCTGCTCTAGGCCTCACAAAACAATCGCTGCCCTGAAGGCTTCGCTGGTAAAAGAATGGGACGCCATTCCACAAGAAATGATTCAGAAGGCAATTAATGATTTCCCAAAAAGATTGAAAAAATGTATTGATTTCAATGGTGGTCATTTTGTTGAGTGAAATAAATGTGTGATATGTCATTCGAAAGAGCAGTTTTAGGGCTTTAAAATGGTAATAAGCTTTTAAGGATATGATCCCGAAATTGATAAAATATAAGGGTTTAAAAATCCGCCGGGAACTTATTTGTCACCCGGTATTTGTGCTTGAATCAGCATTTATGAGGGGAATAATAGTTCCAAGAGTTACAAAGGTTAGAGCATTTATACGCTTTTGTTCTCATTTTCTATCTTAAATTAATTATTGAGCCGTTTTGTTAGTTGTTGATTTTATTTGTGTTACTTGTGCGTCACCGATACCTGCCATATTCTCTATGAATATGACAAATACCCCAGAACGCATTTCACGAAACGCGTACTTTCATTTCTACGTCGGTATTTTCTTCTTTTCATTATCGTTGGTAAACGAGCGCAGAAACTAGCAGTGATTTTCCAACCATTCCTGATCTAACTAGTTTTGCACCACGATTGATACAGTCGAACCTGGGTTATTAACTTATTTACAAATTAAATTGTAAATAAAAATTAAATTGTAAATGAATTTGTTCGCCTCGCTGGTCGAAAGTTTGCAAAAAAGAAGGCATGCCTGTGTCAAACTTACGTTCTTACGTTTCTGAACTTGCATTATTCTTGTCCCAGACGATGATCCAGAAAATTAAAAAAATCTACCTGTGAAATTTAAAAATATACTGATAAAATTCATATTTAAATGAATCATTTAAATGTATTTAAATAAAAAGTTGAGTTTGCTGGTAAATTAATAATTTAGTGGTGGAATTCAGATTTTTGTGAGCTTAACTCAAATAAAAGACCACTAAGAAATCAATCTTCTAAGCTCCTCCTAATTTTTAGAATCAGTCGACTGGGCAGGGAAAAAAATTTCATCTAGCTCAGATAAAAACAGTAAACTGCCAATAAATACTAAGGCAATAAACGCTAATAATTTTATTCTAACAAAAAACAACAATAGGTCCGATTTTCAACTAAATTCCCTGGAGGTACAGTAGAATTTCTTCTTTTTCCAGAAGTTTGAACGGCTGATCCTTGCCCACAATCCCGATCGAAGTGTTCTGAAATTTAAAAATAAAAAATCAGAAGTGGGTTTTTCAAGTATCACCTCTTCCGTCAAGACAACTTTGGCTTTGTCGTCGTTAGGCAAAGTATCACGGAGAGCTTTCAACGCATGTTTGATCAATTGATCTAATGTGGCTGAACACATAAAAGATAAATACAGAATATAAAGACCTGAAAAAACGCTAACCTTCGGGAAACTCGTTGAGGTGGGCTTCGAGATACGTGCGAGCACTCTGAGATCGTCCACCTATTGAGGCAGCAAGCATCTCAACCACTTCTGCTGACGGATCTGTCTTCACGATGTGGCACCCCGATTCCTATGAAAACAGTTAGATAAAATTCGCGAAATATGTGAACCCCATTGCCATAGACCAGCGTAACACGGATGCTATAAACAGTCTTTCACACAATTTTTAAATTAACGAATTCAATTTCAACCTTCAGAGTCTTGCTTTTTATACCAACCGTAGCGCTGCCTTGCTTCATGACTTCCACTGCGTAATCCACCTGATGCAAGCGTCCCTGTATACATTTACATTGCTTCACTGTTCTGAGAAAATGTTAAAATACCTGCGGGCTCCGAACGGTCACATGGCTATCATATTGACTTCGGAATAACATCTGAGAGAAAATGAATTTTAAGAAGAACACGGCGCGTAAACGTCCTTATTGATATGGACCCTTTAAGACCCTTTAAGAGACTTTAGGGGGGGGGCATGGTTTGGTGGATTCTTTTGACTGAAAAATGGAATTTTTCGTACCTCAGTTAATTTTAGAACTTTTTTTACCCTTTTATTTTTCTTACACCAAACGATAATGTCGTAAATCCACCCGACGAAAATGACATTAGATCAAATTTTGCAAATAAAATATTTTTCAAAAATTTTCCTGGTCCTAACCAGGGGCATCTTCGTAGTTTTCAGAACTATTTCAGAACTTACGTTTTTATCGGCACTACGCACAAAAGATGGATATGCTCAAATTGAATTCCGCCCTCAAAAGTCTGAATTTCACCAATAAAATATTTTTTTCACCAACAAATTCAAATTTTTATCAAAATACTGAATTTCACAAGCAAACTTCTGAATTTCACCAGCACATCTTTGATGTCCGCCAGCAAATTCTTTGTTCGCTAACTTTTTGCACACACAAAAGTGCAGTGTTTCGATGAGGACGTTTTTTGGCTGTGAGTGAGAGTAAGAACTGAAAAAAACCCGGTGAGTGAGGGTGACTCTCACTGAGATGCTCACTTGGAGGGATCATGAAAAGTGTTTTGATGTAGAAAAAAATTGAACACCAAAATGGGGCACATTGAGCTCATCACAGACCTGGTTAGCTGGGAACAGCGATCTAGAACTGATAATTCTTCCTCAACTTGCTTGTCAAAAATTTGCCAGCAGCTTGTTTTGTTTGACTTATGTATCAGCAACCCTTCTTTACCATACAGCTTTCGTTGTGTATAATCCAGAGAAGGGGAGGGTGTCATTTGAAGGCGCCGCAGAAATGACCCCCAGAAATTGTTCCTATGTTTATTTACCTTCTCTTTCCTAATTAAATGTGTGCAAGTGCTGCGGATGGAGAAGGAGGGATTGTGATCACAGAGTAGACAATTAATAAATTTCTCTCGATCAATTCTTCTCAGTGACGTCTTCTACATTTTCGGGTGACAAATCTAATTTTGGTGCAATCATTTTTGGCAAGTTTACAAAATTTTGGCGCTACTTGGATATATCCACCCCTCCCCCAAAAAAAACAATTTTTTTTAAAGTGTCCCCAAACACCCTATATCGACCTAAAATTGCCTCAGAAGCTCGAAAAAGACATTATTTTTGAGCTCTGGTCAATAAAAAGTTGAGTTTTGGGATTACTTAAAAGTACCTTGTTAAAGCAATTTTATATTAATAAATAAACCGGCTTTATTTTCAACAAATTTCGAGAAATGCCTGAAACGGCTAAGGTCCATTGAAAAGAGGCTAAAAAAGGCAAACCTTATGCAAAAAAGGTAGATCTTGAACATAGTTTTGAATACTGGGGCCTACGCATATATAAACTCTGGTATGCATGCTTTTTCATGCATCCAGAGTCACTTTTGAGTGATTTGTGTCTAAGGTATGTGGGTGTGCACATCTCAACCCGAGACACCCTTCATGCATCCAGAGTCACTTTGAGTGATTTGTGTCTAAGGTATGTGGGTGTGCGCATCTCAACCCCAAGCACCCTTCGGGGGTACAGGGGACTTGGTTGCTTGGGGTTGAGACGCGCACACCCACATACCTTAGACATAATTCCGAGCAAGACTCTTGATCAAAAATGCATTAAGAGTCTCTTTTTGCCAAGTCCCAATAAATAAGAAAAGTGGGTGAGGATGTACAGGGTGATTCAAGAAATTCCCGGTTTTCTTTTATGGACTAAAATTTTTTCTAGCTCGAATTCCGAATTTCTGTTTTTGCAGATTGATTTCTCTTGACGGAAATTTTGCTTTCCGTACGTAACTCGAAAAATAAAAATTTTGAATTTTTTAATTTTTCTACCTTGGTCTCCCCTTTGGTTCCAAAAAATGACCAATAATTTGATTACAAATTTTAGCGCGGGAATTTGAAAAAACCGACAGCATCAACAAAGAACATTGACAACAATTGAAATGAACGAGAACATAAGAGAGAAATTCATTCAACATCGGCATATGATTGCTCTACGCTTCTTCCATTGGCTTCGAGGAAACGTTCCAAGCGGCGCACGTAGGAATCGATCGAGCGAAGCACCATAGCATCAGGCAGCACACGAAATTCATCAACGATCCTTCCTCTAAAATCTTCCAAATTAGCCGGCTGCCCGCTATAGAAACAATGTGGGGATCAGGAAGGCATGTTGAAGAAACGCAATTCACCACTGGAGCATCAGAGGATGGGGAAAGTCACTGCAAACGACAATTGAGTCGAGCGCAGTAATAAGATCAGACTGGATAACGTCACTAAGAAAAAGTTCGCTGGAACTAGCACTGGCCATTGTAAACTTAGAAAGGAAGAATCACTGGCAAGGCTATCGCTATCACTGTAATGAATAGACTCACGGTTTAGGGCGCTCTCACAACACATCCGCATCCGCACATGCGTACGCATTTGCGTATGGTAATGCGAATGTGTTGAGAGAGCATGCATGCATACGGATCCGCAAATTCGTAAATGAAAAATGTTTTTATATTTTTAGCAGTCCAAAAATATCTTTGGTTCTATGGATTAAATGCTAAAAACTAGTGAAAAGTTTAAGGATTTTTGATTGTATGAAGCTGTTTACTGCTAGAAGTTCCATTGCTACTTCCTTACCTGAGTTCTCAAAATTATCTTTTCTCTTGAAATTATTTTGGAACTTTTTTATATCTTGGAATAAAAGTAGACATGATCATATACATTTTTACACTGGAAATGACGCCAGTTAGCAGGACTTATTTTTTGAGTTTATGGTTGTATAAAGCCATATCGTAAAATTTACTAAAAAAAAATATTTCCTAAAACGTTTCCAGGAACTCGTGAATTTTCGGGATTTTATAAGAAACTTTTAGACCTGTGCTCAAAATGCAGCCTTGCTTATTGTTGCCATTTTGAGTATGAAGTTGTGAACGATGTCTATTAAGGTTTCGGCAAAAAATATGAGTTCCAAAATTATAATTGGGAGTAAAACAAAACAAAGTATGCGGATGGACTCTCATAAAAGATCCGCACGCAAACGCGTACGCATGTACGGATTTACAATAATGAAAGTTTCATAATTCATACTCATACAAAAACAATAATCAAGCCGTTAATTTTAAGTCACCTTCTTCTAATAAAACATCATTCCCAACTTCAAGAGTCAATATCTGGGAACAACAAGAATATTTTTTATTGATGTCTTTGCCTTTTTTAACTACCATCAGTTCTATCAATTTCCCTTTTTCAATTTCTAAAGCTCGAGATCGATCTAGAAATTTTTCTGGTTTTAGGTATACATCCGCGTCTATAATTAGGCACATGCAATTTTTGCAAACTCCCAGTGGTCTTTCAATTTGTTCTTATAAAGTTGTTGAGTCGTGTAAAACTGGGTGGCTACGGACTCAGATCCCGGAAACTAAGAACACGGACAACTCAGCTTTGTGACAACTGATCTTAGAACAAATTCATATATAGGGCAACTCAGTTTGAGACAGCTGACATTATTACGACTGAGATGATCCACAACTGAGCCAGAAACGATTAAAATTCCAAAAATGGTCTTAACTCGATTCGTTTTTAGGTCAACTCATCCAAAATAATAATCATCTTTTTGACATTTGGGCCACCTGCGCCCCCTTCGGGGGCTTGGGTGCTTGGAAGACACAAATCACTAGACACACAAATCACTTGAAAGTGACTCTGGATGCATAAAAAAGCATGCATACCAGAGTTTCTTTACGCGGTAGGCCCCAATTAACAAAAATATGTACAAACTCCATTTTCGGATATTCAGGTACCCTTTCCCGAAGGTTTACCTTAGTCCCCCAACGCAAAAAGTCAAATTTTTGGTAAAAAATTCAAAAATGGTCGGCCGCGCCCTAAAAACATGTTTTCTACACGTTAAAAGTTCTAAAACACCGAAAATACATCATTTTAGGGTGTTTTCGGAGGCCCATTCCGGCCCCTGGACAGTTTATAAACCCAAAAGTTAGTCTAAATAAAAAGAAACCAATTTTCGTAACCCAAAATCTATGAGGAAGTTGGTTTGTTAAGACCAAAATACGATTTTACCTACCA
This sequence comes from Ditylenchus weischeri, assembly GCA_029231635.1. Taxonomy (NCBI): domain Eukaryota; kingdom Metazoa; phylum Nematoda; class Chromadorea; order Rhabditida; family Anguinidae; genus Ditylenchus; species Ditylenchus weischeri. The sequence continues at coordinate 149,275 of JAMRYI010000374.1, forward strand.
GGACCCAAATACCTCAGAGGCAGGTAGCCCTCAGGTCAGGTGGATATCCATCTGTCTGGCATAAAAATCAAATTTTCTAAAATTTAAAAGCAAACCGTTTTATCATATGTAAAATTGGGCAAGGAATTCGGCTTGATGAGACAATAATCGTGATTTTCGCCACCCAAACCACAATAGCCAGGCGTTGGTACATCTGGGTAGGTGGATAGGTGGTAGGTGGTAGGTGTCCACCTGGATGGACTGAAAAATAAAAAGTTATCTTAAATAAAAAGCAAACTATCTTTTCCAATTGTAAATTTTGCAGGTAATCCGGTTTTTTAGGACCAAAGTTGCAATTTTAAATACACACCAAATACAGGGTGGGTACTCGTGCTCAGGTGGATATCCACCTGGATAACTTGAGAAAATGATTTTTTCGTAAAAATGTGAAATAAACCAAGTTATGATACGTAAAATCGTGTGGGTAATTGGGTCTGTTAGGACCAAAATCCAGGCCCCACCCGAAACCCAGGACATCCAGGTGGATATCCACCTACCCAGGTGTACCCACCCCAGGTGTTGTTCTCAAACCCAGTTGCCCACACGATTTTAGGTTAGTAAAAAGGGTTTGTTTTGAATTTAGGATAAATTTTTATTTTTTAGGGCATCCAGGTAAATATCTACCTGACTAGGTGGTCCCAACCCTGGTTTTTGGGTGGGTAAAGTCGGAGCTTTGGTCCTAAATGTGTCAGCTGTCTCAAGCTGAGTTGCTCTATATATGAATTTGTTCTGAGATCAGTTGTCACAAAGCTGAGTTGTCCGTGTTCTTAGTTTCCGGGATCTGAGTCCGCAGCCACACGTTAGAGGGGCTTCATTTTAAGAATTCAAGATGAGTGTAAGTGGGATTTTGAAGCATGTTTTTTGTGTTGCAAATACTTAATTCGTTATCGGTATTTTGGAAAAAAAATAATTTAATAATTTAGGCATTTACCAACCTTACTGAATGTTGTTCTCAGGAGGTGGTGGCAACAGCTCCAAACCTAAGAAAGAGGAGAAAAAGGAGCGTAAGACGGAAAGAGGTAAAGGTTTCTAACAATTGGAACTGTTTTTTCAACTCAAAGCTGATTCAGATGACAAATACGAGGTTCAAGAAGCTGTATTCATCAGATGGTCCAACTCACTATTTGATGAGAATTATCATGACCAGTTGCAGAATTCATCACCATTTACTATTCAAGAGCTAAAGGACTTGGCTGATATTAAATTCCTGTCTAACTTTGCACTGTTGATTACTGGCAGTTCGGTTCATCAGACGGTAAGCAGCTGCATAAAAATAGCGAATACCCCTCTCACTAATTTTTCTTTCAAAATAAATTTTTCATCGTACTTTTTGAGCTTAAGCTCAGTGTAAGCTAGCGCATGTTAGGACTTTTTTTTAATTTTTAAAGTCCCGTGTTCCTTGATCCCGTTTCACGTTTCGAAGCCAATCGACAAGCCTACATTTTACATAAAACGAAAAAGTGATTAGGCTCTAATCAAGAATCATCATGAACTTATAATAAAAAAAATTAGGCCCTCCCCAGGCTCCTGCGCAACACGAGTTGCTCAACAAACTTTCATCGGTTTCCACAGGAATGATTTTTTTTATATGGCATACATTTAGTACTCAAAATGAGCATCTAGCGAATATTGTGGTAATAAAACTTAAATAATAATAAAACTTTTACAAGTTCATATTAAAAAGTTCAGAATAAAGAAAAAAACAAGTCGCGCAACAGCGTGTTGCGCTACTTGATTTGCGAAAATATAACAATACAATATACCAATACACCAATACACCAATACCAATACAAGCGAAAAATACCAAAATATTCGCCGGATGCTAGTGGTCATTTTGAGTAATAAATGTATGCAATTTAAAAAAAAATCATTCCTGTGGAACCGATGAAAGTTCGTTGCGCGACTCGTGTTGCGCGGGAGTCTATGGCCTTAAAAGAAAAAAGAAAAGTTTTCGCTGTGACTAGAGTAAGTCTCTTATTGAAGGTCTTCCCGGAAAAATCAGGACCAAAAAGCTTTTCTTAACCCCTTGTGCCGCTCGCCATGAGATACGAAATATACGCGTTTATTTCGACATAAATTTATTTACGTATAACACGAGAGAGTTTTCTTCTGCTAGACATCTGGTTCTGTGGCGATGGTCTTCATGGACGTAGTAGTGGTGATATCATACTCCTGCTCATTCTCTACTTCATCTCCCTTCTTCCACGCTAGACAACAAGCCAAAAAAAGAGATATCAGGGCAAAGCAAGCCACGATCCACATCAGCACGAAAGGATAAAAAGGAAACACAGATTCTGCAATTAAAAAATTAAAATTATAGAGTAAGCGATAAAAACCCGGACACGCTCATTCTATTGCCGCGCCGCTTTGATGCCGTGGCCGTTTTTATGTCGGTCATTTGATGCTGCCCATTTTGATGCTAGCCGTTTTAATGCCGCACCAAATTTATACTGTTTACAAGAAAACAGTTTTTCGCTCATCTTCGGCCATAACTAAGAGTTTCCGGACGCCCTTAAATAGATTGATTCCCTGCAAACAGCTTTTTGTCCACGCTAAATTTCCCTCCCCCATAAATTAAGGTTACAAGTTCGAATCCCGGTGGTAGCACACATTTTTTTCTGGACTAGTCATAGAATAGCAAAAATGTTTTAAATGACCAGTAAGCCTTAGGATGGGTAGGAAAACCACCAGTATCTTCCCTAGTACTCGCCCTGAACAAGTTTACTTCCAAAACCAAAATTTTATATTTATCCTAAAGTAATTAAAAGTCATTGTACTCTATCCAAAATCGTGTTCTGAACGCGGTTTGATAATACCAAAATTTGCAGGGATATTAATTTTGAAAAGTTTCATGCACCCTAATAAAAACTAGGTAGTGCAGAGACAGTGGTATTCAAGTGATACTACGCGCATAGTGGTATATTGGACTATTTTTTGAAGAAGTTCAGACCATATTGGAAAGTAGATCAGATCATCTGAGTAGATGGATCAAACCATATGATTAAGAAGATCAGACCATGTTTGGAAAATACCTGGATACGATCACTTGCATATTACTGTTATTATTCACTTTGTAGGAGCCACTGCTTATCTTACTTTCTGTCATTTGCAGTGTGAAGTGTGCTGGTCTTGGCCGCGAACCCTTGCGGCCAACCCTTGGCCGGTACTTAAAAGTGTATTCCTCAGCAAAGGTGCATTCGTCAATCGCTTTTATGATACTATCAAACAGTGATAAGGTTAAAGTTTTAATTAGGATACGATATTTTTTATTTACTTTTCATTCATTTATAATCGCAAAAGGTGCCGAATTGTTAAACATTGAAAAAAGGGAAGAAGACAAGCAAAAAATGTTGTTTTCTTTTGCACAGTATAAATTTGGTGCGGCATCAAAATGGCCGACATCGAAATGGGGGGCATAAAAATGTCCGGGATCAAAATGGACCGCTTCAAAACGGCGAGGGTCAAAATGTCACGTACCGATAAAAACCAACCAACATAGAGAAAGTCTGGACCTTTCTTAACTGCTCTTTTGAACCGAGAGAGATTATGAAAGCTTGAGCCACCAACAGTCGACAAAGGTGTTTCGAAAGTTGAACCGCTGCTAGATGAGACTGTATTAGACGAGACGGTACTTGATACGACGGAAGTACTAATCTTTGTCAAATCTGAAGCGGAAGAAAGAAAATGGGTGCATAAGAAGAAGTAAATTTACTTGAAACCAGGGTTGAAGTACTCATAGCGGTAGAAGCAATAGTCGACAGGACAGCAAAAGCACCAGTGGTTGGAAGAGCTGATGACTTGGTTGAAGCAGGATGAGTGGTTGTCTCAGCCGAAGAAGCAGTTATCGAAATTGATGGCACAGCCGTCAGTTCTGTGCTAGTCGTTCGCGAAGTCGTCGTAATTGTCGTTCCCTCTTCAGTCGTCAGAATGGTCGTTGCCTCAGCGGTCGTCGGAACGGTGGTCGGCTCATCTGTCTTCGGAACGGTCGTTGGCACAACTGTTGTCGTAACGGTCGTCAGCTCTTCAGTCGTCGGAATGGTCGTTGGAATGGTCGTCGGCTCAGTAGTTGTTGAAGTAGATGGTTCCTAAATCAAACACATTAAAAATTTCTTAATTAGCAAAAAACTCAACCGAAATAGGCCCAATATTCAGCGGCTGACATTGCCTTGAAGCCGGATCCTAAACCAAGAACGCATAGACAATAGAATTCCAAGAAAAAACGACAAACCCAATTAACATTCCACACTTGAATCTGCTCGTAGTTCTTCAAATATTTCAAGCAAATTGTATCCCTTCTAAAAGGAACTGTCACAAAAGATAACTCACAAAAATAAACCAGACTTGTTATATTCAACCCAAATTTCACCCAACTGTCTATTCTGTCCCCTGCATAAAAAAAAGTTTACAATAAATTCAAACAGGAATGAAAATAAATTACCATGTGAAGTGATTGCAGTAGACTACATTGGTACGCGGTGACTTGCCTACTTCGAAATGCCAATAATTCATCTGTCCCGTATGCACGTCATAAGTCTGAGTCACACTTGCCTAAAATAGATGTTGAAATGGAATTTGAGAAACAAACGCAAGACTAACTTTATGACCAGCTGCAAATGGACATTGCTCTTTATTATTTCGTGTCATAGGATTGCAATTGGCATCAAAGTAAGAACCCCGGGACCAGCAATAACGTATTTGTACAACAGCGGGTCTTCCGGTTGATAGAGGTCATTGAAATGCGCTCCAGAGAAGTTCTGAAATGAGGTGTTACCAGTCTAAAATAGAAAAAAACAAGCAGATAACGTACTTTCCGTATTTTGTGACAAGTCGAAATTTCATCAATTGGATATCGTAGCTGTTGTCATCGTAGACACTTTTTTCATAAACCACATCAAAGTTTCTGGCATCTTTGAGGAAAAGTTGAGACATGAAAAGTCTGAAACCTGAAAATCATTGATTTTTATTGAAATCAATGCGTTGCAAACGATAAATGAGCACAAACCCAGCTCGATAGACACATATTCTTGACCATCTACGTGCATGAAAGCATATAGTTTGTCTTCGCCTACCAACTTGAAGCCAGCAACCACGTAATTTTTAGATGCTAAGACAGTTTCTTTGAAGTCTAGGCAATCTGAAGAAGAGACGGAATTTTACTCAAGATTGAAAAGATGTACTCACTTTTTTGAGCTGATGAAAAAATGCTGAGTTCCCGTTTTTTACTTTCGTAAATCAAGGTGATCATAATCATGAACAAAAAAATAGATCGCATTTTACACAGATAAGGCGGAGAGCTAAACGCAAAGATCAATTATGAAGAAATGCAAGACTGGACAACTTTGACAAAATAAATTCATAAATGTTTCACGACACATACGGGGCTCAAATAGAGTTTGTGGCTCTATTAGAAGACATGGTTGTATTTCGAAATTTCGAAATTTAATCGAATTCTATGTCTACTACCAAGCCGGGATCCCAAGATGAGATCCTGAGTCATGATTTCTGATGCCATCTCTGATTCCTGATAATTTTTTTCCAGGGTTGCTGAATAGCATTGCCAATGGCAATTGCGGAGAGGAGAAGATTGGCCCATTTCGAAATGGGCCAATTCAAACTGGGCCAATGCAAAATGGGACAATTCAAACTGGGCCAATGCAAAATGGGACAATTCAAATTGGGCCAATTCAAACTAGGCCAGTTTCAAATCGGGCCAATTTAAATTGGGTCACAGTATTGAGTCAGACAAAAAGTATACCATTGCAATGTTTTCTTCAGCAGACTCCTACCTTTTGCATACATTTGAAAGTTTTATTTAAATTCCATATTTTGATGCTTTTGTACTTAATTCGTTGTACTACAGTCTATATGAAGCCCCCTCACGGCCCCTCAAAAACTGCACTTTAGATTAATTAAAAATAATCAAAACGCCACAAATTTTGAAAAAACTTTTTGTGCATTTTCAAAATATTTCTGAATTTTAGATACTTTGCTTGAATTTCGACAATTTTATTGAAAACCCTAACAACTGAACAATTACAAATCAATCGAATTTCCATCAAACAAAAGATTTCTTACAAAAGAGACTTCTAATATTTTTTAGCGTCTTCTTTCTTCCGCGCATGCAGGAGAGCCGCCTTTCGTCACCATTCACCTTGCAGTGTAAGGCTTCTTCTGACTGCTCTGACAGAAAAAAACGAACTCAGTTCAAATAGAAAACCTTGGTTATTGGAAGATTATGCTTCTTAGGAACAAGATTCTTGACCCCTTCCATCACGAAACGAGAACTGTGATTTAGCAGCATAGAAAACATGTTGACGGTTTTTGTGCCTGCTCCTTGGTGTACTTCTTCACTGGGATGGTTGGTCATATCGGAAAGTGCCCTGTTAAGAAAAATATTATTGACCTGACACATATTTTGGAAGCGAAAATATCACTTAAACTTCTGAACAAAGTGGTACGCTGATGGATCGATTCCCTTTTCCTCCATGAATGTCAGAATGTCTTTTCGCTCTTTCTAAATCTTTCATTTTGCTTTATCCATTTTTATACAAAATTAACATACCGCAGTCAGTGGCCGTGAACACAATGTGATTAAAATAAGCCGGAAGGCATCATCATTATTGACGCACAATTGCAGACTTTCTGTGATCGGAATGCCTAATATAATCTTCCAAGCATTAGGTATGGAATTTATTTAAAAACACTTACTTTGTCCATTGAGCAGCTTTTCTTCCACTTCAAATAACACATCCAACTTCTCTTTAATGTTTTCCAGCAGCGTGGTGGCTATGCTCGTATGGAGATCTGCGTAGAAATAATATCTATCAGATTGATTTGAAAAGTAATTGTAAAGTCGCCATACCAATCAAACGTTTCTGTTCCAGCAACTATGGCAAGTTACCCACTGCTGATGAGAGCCTAGCAGTCGCATCATCCAAAGCTCAGAGTGATTTCTTTCTGTTTCTTCTGCGCTTCCAATTCTTCAGAAAGTTTCGCTGGAGGAAAAGACCAATTTTATCAGAAATTAGACCAGAAAAGCTCACAGAACCATCTGGTCAAAATAGGGAAAATTGACTTACATAAACGAGCTCTACGCATCATCATTGCTTATTCATCAGCTCGAGTTTTGGTTTCTGCTTGCTTCTGCTTCTTGATGACTCCATTTGCCCATCTTTTCTTGATTGCGGCTGAACGAATTTCGGAGAGAGACCTTGCGCTATACTTGAGGGACGTTTTTCGGGTGGAGACCATCTTCAGCCCTGAAATTATACTAAATTCCTTTTGTATCGAAAACTCCAAATTTTGTATTTTCAGAGCATCTTTATATACCAAAACAAAGCTGACAATCTCTTCTATCAAATCGTCAAAATAGAATTTTTAAAACCAAGAGTTTTACAAACTAGAGACCATCAACAGCAAATAACTGCCATTTTTCCGAATAAAAATAGGGTCTTTTGCGTTTTCTGTCTAACTTTTGCATAAGACACCTAAAATTTGCATTTTTTGCATACTTTTTTGGTAACAAAACGCAGCAAATTCACTCCTCTATCAGGTCTAAGGTTTGCTTTAGCAACTTATCGTCAAAAAAATCAGCGCTCATATCAATCAAGTCAAACAAATCGAACCGAAATTTCGAAATATTCACGAAAATCTCTTCTAGTTTTGAGATTCGTCCTGTTTATTGGTCAAGTGATAGCTTATTCGAAAGCGCTGAATGTGATGAGTTTTTGACAATAAACTTACAAGAGGTAGAACGAAAATCAAAAACCAGAGGTGCTGGATGAAATAAACTCAAAACAGCGATTTTTC